>BOPN01000547.1:47500-55000 GCA_017312705.2 Penaeus japonicus | reverse complement strand
CTAAAACTTATGACAATAATAATACTAAAAATAATGCTTATAGCAATGATGATAAATGGGAAATGACAACAGCAATACAGATTATGAAAACGATGACTTTAATGATAGTTCTGATGATGAAAATAAAAATATTAATGATATTCATAATAATAATCATGATAGTAATAACAATAACATTCGTAATAATGATATCATTATTAATGGCGACCATGATGATAATGATTAAATGAGTAAAATAAATAAATGAATAAGATAAATAAATGAATGAATAAAATAAATAAATAAATTAGTAAAATAAATAAATAAATAAAAGAAATGAACAAATGAGTATAATAAATTAATCAATAAAATAAATGAACAACTGAGTAAAATAAACAAATGAATAAAATAAATGAACATCTGAGTAAAATAAATAAATGAATGAAATGAAATGAACAACAGACTAAAATAAACAAACGAATAAATGAGCACATAGATCAACGAGATATAAACGCCAGGCAAGTCTTGTTCCAACCGCCGCCCATGTCCAAGCCTGCAACTCGCTCATCAATCTTCATTTCCGATTTTTCTTCAGCGTACGAGTGCTAAAGCGGAGGCCAGCGCTACGGGATATGATGGCTGGTTTCCCTTTGCCTTCGCACTTCGGAGCTTGGCTGCGGAGGAGTCGTGTCTTTTTTTTTTTTTTTTTTTTTTTTTGTGTGTGTGTGTGTGTGTGTGAGAGAGAGAGAGAGAGAGAGAGAGAGAGAGAGAGAGAGAGAGAGAGAGAGAGAGAGGGAGAGAGAGAGAGAGAGAGAGAGAGAGAGAGAGAGAGAGGGAGAGAGAGAGAGAGAGAGAGAGAGAGAGAGAGAGAGAGAGAGAGAGAGAGAGAGAGAGAGAGAGGGAGAGAGAGAGAGAGAGAGAGAGAGAGGGAGAGGGAGAGAGAGAGAGAGAGAGAGAGAGAGAGAGAGAGAGAGAGAGAGAGAGAGAGAGAGAGAGAGAGGAGAGGGAGAGAGAGAGAGAGAGAGAGAGAGAGAGAGAGAGAGAGAGAGAGAGAGAGAGAGAGAGAGGGAGAAAAGAGAGAGAGAGAGAGAGAGGGAGAGAGAGAGAGAGAGAGAGAGAGAGAGAGAGAGAGAGAGAGAGAGAGAGAGAGAGAGGGAGAGAGAGAGAGAGAGAGAGAGAGAGAGAGAGAGAGAGAGGGAGAGGGAGAGAGAGAGAGAGAGAGAGAGAGAGAGAGAGAGAGAGAGAGAGAGAGAGAGAGAGAGAGAGAGGGAGAGAGAGAGAGAGAGAGAGAGAGAGAGAGAGAGAGAGAGAGAGAGAGGGAGAGGGAGAGAGAGAGAGAGAGAGAGAGAGAGAGAGAGAGAGAGAGAGAGAGAGAGAGGGAGAGAGAGAGAGAGAGAGAGAGAGAGAGAGAGAGAGAGAGAGGGAGAGAGAGAGAGAGAGAGAGAGAGAGAGAGGGAGGGGAGAGAGAGAGAGAGAGAGAGAGAGAGAGAGAGAGAGAGAGAGAGAGAGAGAGAGAGAGAGAGAGAGAGAGAGAGAGAGAGAGAGAGAGAGAGAGAGAGAGAGAGAGAGAGAGAGAGAGAGAGAGAGAGAGAGAGAATATTTGTAAAATAGTGAGAGAGAGACAGAGACAGAGAGATTATATATATTTTAATAAACTAAACGGGATTTACCTATAACATGGTAATCTACAGCCAATGCTTCACATTAAATATTAAAAAAAAAGAAGATAAAACACACACAAAACAAAGGACCCATGCTTTGGAAGCCCCAGCCTATTACAGCCCTATTTCCTCCCTCTGGCCAACAGCTCACACCCTCTCGCTCTCCCTCTAACTTTCTACTGTAGTGACTCTCCTCACTCAACAACTCACATAATTAACTCTACACGGAGGTAGTCACTCCTACCACGGGTTATCATCTCCGAATAAATATAATTTTGGTAGGTGTCTCAGAGGCTTTGGGTAAAGTCAGTCAATACAGGTTTTAGAAAAAAAAAAAAAAAAAAAAAAAAACATGACTTCTTAAAATCATTAATTATTAAATAAATCGATGACAAAATAGAATGATGAATAAGAACTAAAACAAAAACAAAAAGCACTCAACAAAACGGAGAACATAAAACAGAACACGATAAGCCTAAAACAAAATAGGAATACCTTAAAAACACAAAACAGAACAGGGAACAAATAACGTTATACATAAAACACGAAACACGGAAAACACTAAACACGAATCACAGGCCACTATAGCCGGACACTATACACAGGGAAAGTAAGTGCTGCCTAACTTACCGCGGCTCAGTCCGCAACGAAGCACAAAGCGGGTAGCTGCTACCGAATGCCTCCAAAAGATACAGCAGCCCCGAGCTTAAGCTGTTACCGCTACAGGAGCTGTCTAGTATGCACCGTGGCTAGCCAGGAAGAGAGAGAGCGCGGGAAAACCTCTTTGTAACTCATCGCCCAGGTGGAGGTGGCGACAGTCGTTAAGGTTGTTCGGGGCGAGGGGTAGCTGTTCCCCAGGGCT
The DNA here is from genome assembly GCA_017312705.2 of Penaeus japonicus. Classification (NCBI taxonomy): domain Eukaryota; kingdom Metazoa; phylum Arthropoda; class Malacostraca; order Decapoda; family Penaeidae; genus Penaeus; species Penaeus japonicus. The sequence goes on along the minus strand of BOPN01000547.1, from coordinate 52,498 downwards.
CGTCATAGTGATGGAAGCAGCGCTGTCTCCATCGCACAATCGTGTCATGAAAAGTGGCATTATGAGGCACTGCGAGGCATAGGACATGGCACAGCCTCGTGCCACTACACCTCGACGTGTGACCTGTTGTCTAGAAATGACCACCAGGGGCAGAAGGTAGAATAAGATTTGTGTCAGCAAGTTTACTTAATTTCCTGAGGAGCAATCAGCATATCGGTGTGTTAGTGTACTGGCTAATCTAGAATAATCCAAGAGTTGTGTAAAAAAAAAAAAAAAAAAAAAAAAAAAAAAAAACATTGTCAGGATAACCTTTAGTTTGAAAATCGTTTGCTAGAAAAGGAATCTCGCCAACAAAGACATTCTAAATGGAACAGGATATCAAATAATCTGTTGATTGAAGAGGAAATACTCTTGATCCTGTTTTTTTGAGGTAAGAGGCTTAAATATTTCAATCCTATGCCAGTAAAAGTGAGTTTTTTGCCTCCAGGAGTATGTCAGAGTCAGCTTTCTTTGGAGTCTAATGCGTCAAGGAAGACAATCTTTATCTTTTTTTTATGGAATAAGCGTAACCTTCGCTCAAATTTCCTAAACGATTTTGTTTTGTTTTGCCTCTCTTTGTAGAATCGGGGTTTTGTACAAGATTCCCCACATGAATTACAGTGGTTTTCTTAAAACTTTTTTATTTATTTATTTATTTTTTTTTTTATCGCGACTCAATAAGGTTTCATGTATAACCTTCCACTAGATTTTAGGCCCTTCTTTCATGGGTTACCTACCGCATCTAATAGTAAATACATTTTTTTCAATTTTATATGTATTCCTTATTTCTTTATTTTCAATTATTATCCTGTTTTAATGAGACAAAGTGACACGAGTGACACTAACCCACGACCCGTACTTTGAAGATCCCTGAGAGAAAGTAAGTAAATTTAACCAAATAGTTTATCAGAGATTTTCTGTGATATCATTTGTCATCGATGAAAAGTTTCTTTTTCTTTCGCAAAGATATAGATTACATGATTATTATTTTCTCTTCTCATAACATGACGTCTCGTCATGCAAAATAGAAGAAAATAAATTATGCAGATAATGGCGGACACTTTTCATTAGAGTCAATATAAAACGTAAGTTATAAGTTTTTGCAGCACGAGAGCCCTTGATCTGAATTATTTACATTTGCCGTACAAATGCAAAAGATTTAAGAATTACTTTTGCTAATATCAAAAATGAAAATAACCCTTCAAAGGGAACAACTGACATTGAAAATGACACGCAATCTTGATGGTCACCTTGATGTGGTTGGTAACACGCCATTAGAGAGAGAAATGGGGAGTAGGGAGAGAGAGAGAGAGAGATGGGGGGTTTAGAGAGAGAGAGAGAGATGGGAGGGTAGAGAGAGAGAGAGAGAGAGAGAGAGAGATTGAGTGGGGGGGATAGATATATATAGAGAGAGGGAGAGAGAGAGAGAGAGAGAGAAAGCAAGAGAGAGAGGAGTGGGGAGATAGATGCAATACTTCCCTCATCACATTCCAAATGTCACATGTTACAAAAAATCACGGTTCACACATATCCTGAAACAAATCATACATTGCTGTAGAGAGTCTCCTCTCAGTGAGCAGAGGAGCAACACCTCGCTCCTCGTTAGAGCCGCAGCCCTCATTCCAACATACTACTGTTCAAGCCTACGAAAATAATGCTAAAAGCTTTTTCGGCCATGTTCTTCACACCCTAAGCCACACTGCCATGCTTATGTAGGGTTCCCACTCAGACCTTTTTTACACAGAGAGAGAGGGGGAGAAAAAGGAAAGAATGAGAGAGAAAGAATGAGAGAGAGAGAGAAAGAGAGAGAGAGAGAGAGAGAGAGAGAGAGAGAGAGAGAGAGAGAGAGAGAGAGAGAGAGAGAGAGAGAAAGAGAAAGAGAAAGAGAGAGAGAGAGAGAGAGAGACAGAGAGAGACAGAGAGAGAGAGAGAGAGAGTGTAGAAGTCTGGGTGGCAGCTTCTACATGAATAATGGCAGGTGGCTTAAGGTGGGAGGAACATGGCCGAGCAGCTTTTAGCTTTATTTCTTAAGCTTTAACAGTAGTGTGTTGGCATGAGAGCTGCTACTCCGAAGAGGAGACTATATACTACAGTGTAAGATTTGTCTGAGAATATGTGTGAATCACATGTTTGACATATGACACTGTAATGAGAAGAAGGAAGTGTTGCATACGCACATAGCTCTTGCAAAGGGAAAGACAAAACAACACTGATGTGTCTAGCATGACAGTATGAGAGGGGTGAACAGATAGGTAAAGCAACAAGCGAAAGTATATGTATGTATATATGTGTATGTGGTAAGATACATATGAAACAAATAGAATGACCTAAAAGATATATATCATATTGATGCTTGCAATATATTGAATACATTAGCAAAAGCTTACGTATGCAAATATCGATGAACATGAGAAAAAAGAGAGAGAGAGAGAGAGAGAGAGAGAGAGAGAGAGAGAGAGAGAGAGAGAGAGAGAGAGAGAGAGAGAGAGAGAGAGAGAGAGAGAGAGAGTGAGTGAGTGAGTGAGAGAGAGGGGGGGATAGATAGGCAGAGAGAGAGAGAGGTGCGGCCCTTTGGTCAAAATTAGAAGTTTTCCTTCTCGTGGCCCGTAAGGGGATCGAACCCTCGACATCCACGTTATTAGCACGGCGCTCTAACCAACTGAACTAACAGGCCCATATATTCTATTGTTGTCTTTAAGATCTTTATTTTCTATCTAAAAAGCTGAAATTCGAATCCATTAATAGGATGTTATAACGTACCTTTTAAATTAGAAGCTCAGTACTCAGCGTTTTAAATCACACACACACACACACACACACACACACACACACACACAACACATACACACACAACACATACACACACACACACACACACACACACACACACACACACACACAAACACACACACAACAACCCCTATATACGTCCACACCATATAATCAAGGCCCCACAAAGCACAATAAGTGCCACCCTTCCCTGGCTAAAATAAGGCCCTAGACAGACAGCTACTCTTTTCCCCTCTGAAGGCTGAAACCACAGTGCTGTTTTAGGGACAAATAAAGATTAATGGTCTCACGGGAGCATCTCCTGACCCCGTTAATGGCACTATTCTAACCATATGTTCGTCGTCTCAGGGTTAGAAGGGCATGGCATCGCTTTTTGTTTTGTTTTTTTAATCTTCGAGAGGGAGGGGGTGGGGTATTGGGGGGATAGGGGGGCAGAGGTGTCAGTCTCGGCGAAGGAGAGAATGAGAGAATTTTGTTTATTCATGTTGGTTGAGGGTTTTCATTATCGGGGTGAGATGGGGGGGGGGGGGGTTCTATTGGAGAGGTGTTATTGTTTTATCATTATCTTTTTATCATTATTCCTTCTTTTTTTTTTGTGTGTGTATGGGGGGGGGGGGTGTTGTCATTCTCAGTATGCGAAAGTCTTTTTTTAGGGGGGAGGGGAGGGGGTTGTTATCATCGGTAAAGTCTTTTTATTGGGGGGGGGGGGGGGTAGGGGAGAGTGCTATTCCTTCTATTCCTCTGTCTTATTTAGATCTGTTTATATCTCTTATCTCTATTTTTCAATTAATCTCTCTCATTATTTCGTCTGTGTTACACTAATTCCCTGTTCTTCGGTCTTATTCTTAGCCTTCTATTCATCTTTTTTTGTTATCTCTCTGTTCCTTTCTATTTAGCTATTCTCCTTCTTTTCTCTTTTCTTTTATTTCAATTATCTTTTAATTTCACTGCTGCTTTCCTTTCATATTTTTCTTTCCTTATTTTCTCTTTTTCCCTATTATATATATTGAAAAATGTAAGAACCCTTTTCGGTACATAAACTTTATTCGCTCTTGGGTCAAGTTACAAATAAAATGATACATATTCTAGTGAGTGTTATGTGTACATTTTCATCCACTTTGCGGACTTCGAACCATAATTAAAGGAACCGGAAAAAGAAAGAGGGGAAAGAAAGAACGAAAAATAAGGATAAGAAATAATAATAAGAGGAACTAAAAAGGACAAGAACAAGGAAAAAAACACAAACACACACACGCAGTACATACTTAGAGAGAAAGCGAAATGGAGAGAAATAACTCTTCAAAAATGCAAAAGAGTGAAGTAGGGAAAATATGAAATAGTAGACATATAATTGAACATCAAACAGGGGGAAGAAAATGCGAATTTACTGCCTAACTCCGGAAACTTGGGGAGAGGGACATGGCAGTACATAGAGAGTTACAGAAGAGGAGTGAAGAACACGCAGAGAGAGAGAGAGAGAGAGAGAGAGAGAGAGAGAGAGAGAGAGAGAGAGAGAGAGAGAGAGAGAGAGAGAGAGAGAGAGAGAGAGAGAGAGAGAGAGAGAGAGAGAGAAAGAGTGGGTGAAAGGAGGAGAAACAGAAAGAGCGAGAGAGAGAGAGGGTGAGGGTGAAAGGAGGAGAGAGAGAGAGGGGGGAGGGGGAAAGGAGGAGAGAGAGAGTGAAAGAGAGAGAGAGAGAGAGAGAGAGAGAGAGAGAGAGAGAGAGAGAGAGAGAGAGAGAGAGAGAGAGAGAGAGAGAGAGAGAGAGAGAGAGAGAGAGAGAGAGAGAGCGTGAAGGGAGGAAAGAGAAAGAAAGGAAAAGAGAGAGAGAGATAGAGAAAAAAAACAAGAAAGATAGTAGGAGTGATGAACAGAGAGAGAGAGAGAGAGAGAGAAGCAGAGAGATGAAGAGAAAGAGAGAGAGAACGAAAGTGAGAGACAGAGAGAGTAAGCATTAGAAGATGAGAGAGCCAAATGGAGAGAAACAAAGCAAGAGAAGGATAGAGATAGAGAGAGAGAGAAAGAAAGTAAGAGTAAAGAAGTTAGATGACCATAAAAAAACGGGAAAATAACTACTGGTCTGCAGCGGACGTCCGAAAGGGATATACGAGAAGAGAATAAAGTCAAAGGAGAGAAAAACGAAGAAGGAAGAATGAAGATGGAAGTTTCAC
>BOPN01000547.1:40000-42500 GCA_017312705.2 Penaeus japonicus | reverse complement strand
CCCTCTCCCTCCACCTTTCCCCCTCCCTCCCTCCTCTCTCTCTCTCTCTCTCTCTCTCTCTCTCTGTCTCCACCACTGTCTCTCTCTCTCTCTCTCTCTGTCTCTCTCTCTCCACTTCTGTCTCTCTCTCCACTTCTGTCTCTCTCTCCCTCTTTCTCTGTCTCTCTCTCTCTCCTCTTCTGTCTCTCTCTCCCTGTCCCTCTCCCCATCACCCCTCTCCCTCTCCCCATCATCCCTCTTCCTCTCCCTTTCCCCATCATCCCTCTCCCTCTCCCTCTCCCCATCATCCCTCTCCCTCTCCCTCTCCCTCTCCCCATCATCCCTCTCCTCTATTTTTTCCAGGCAGTCGACCGGGAGAATATGGACATAGTCCCCATCATGAATCATGCTGGCTCTGACTAATACAGCTCTTCAGGGTGCTTTATAACAGGGAATGTCCAGAGTGGGAATAAAGCACATTGGATCAGAACCGTTACTGCCTGTACATTACGTGTAACTGCACTAAAAATAATGGTTGTGATGATGTGTATAATGGTTAAGTGAGAATGGTACCGCCGAAGATGGTGATTGTGGTAGTGCCATGCATTGAAACTACTGTAATGGTGATAGCTGTTTTAGTACTGCTGCTAATAGTGACGATGATGATGATGATGACATTGATAATGGTAATGTTAATACAGTACTATTAATTCTGCTATTAAGAACAGTATCTGTACCGGTGATGATCATGATGATAATTGCATTAAAGGGAATGATAATAGTTATAATGATAATAATTATTACAATGATAGTGATAGTTAGGATAAGGATAAGCCAGATTTGCGGAGCAGATGCTACGCCGGGCTAGTATGCAGTGACGCAAGCCCGCATGTGCCAGCGTGTGCTGACTCGTGAGAGAATGTGCCAACGAGTGTTGACTCGATCTGAGCTTGGTCCTTACCCAACGCAGTGCCCAGCTACGTCAGTAACCGCCAGGTGACAGTGGAAGCTCACGAGCTTGGGGTAGTGATAGTGATGATCATGGTTATAATTTTGATGATAACAAAATTATTAATAATAGTAATGATAATGATAATAATAATGATGATGAAAATTATAATGATAATAATAATAAATTTAATGATAATGATAATGATAATAAGAATAAGGATAAAAATGATATTAAAAATGATAATTATAACTGCTTTATAATAAAGAGTGTCAATAATGGGAATAAATCACACTGGATCAGATCAGTTACTGTTTCTATATAACGCAAAAAATGAAGCTACTGCCACAACATTATTATAAGAATTAACACAAGAGGGATAAAGATACTACTAATATACATCAATAAATGATAAAATCAATGATAACCAGTAATGATAATAAAAATAATCATGATAACTATAACGATAAAAGTAAGGATGCTAATATCACAATGATATGAAGAATATTGTCTTGAAAAATAAAAACGGATTTAGAATCTTAGTTAGATAATTAATGAACAAAAGGAAATAAAGATTTACATAGGTAAATATAAGATTTATGAAGTAAAGAGCTTATAAATAAATTATACCTCAGGAAATGACATACAATCTACTTTTGTATAACTGTATTCGTGACATGGTTTTACAGCATGAGTCAAATAATATCTCATACGCTGTAATTGGTTAGTGAAGCTGTAAGGAATAAACCAATCATTTCAGGTAATTAAGGTTTCATTATTGATATAAAGAATGACGGTAAATATGGCGCAACCAGTTGGTCCATTTTCCTGATATTAAGTATTGTCAATAAGCGAGACTTTTAGTTTAGTCAGTAAGTGTTATATTGATTTATCATATTCTTTATGCTCTCTTTTTTTCATATTAATTTAGATTTTATATTATCTTATATATCTTATATCTATTATGATCTGTTCATCGTATGATTAGCATCTCCTTTTCTTAAGGATATTATCTAAAAGCAGTCATATATAGTGGTAGGTACATACCTCGTATTTTTCGACGAAAATATGCAAGTCTTTCAAACTTTAAATCCATCTAGAACAAATCCTTGTACAAAATATGTATTGAACACAGGAAGTGAACGGGTAATAACAATCATTCTTCTTGTTTTACGAGAAGAATCGGGAATTCATTATAACCAACGGCGATGCAATTTCGCTATTGTATGTTACATTTCGGAATAATAATAAAAAAAAGCGAATATAATTTTTTTTTTCTCTTCTTCTTCTTCTTCTTGTTTTTTTTTTTTTCTTCCTCTTCTCTCTCTCTCTCTCTCTCTCTCTCTCTCTCTCTCTCTCTCTTTTATCTATTTATTTATTTTTGCCAACGGCTAGAAACGATACAGGGCAATACGTGGTCTGTGTGAGCCTTTCTTTAGGTAATCAATCAATCGCACTTTATATAGAAATAATAATAATGACAGTACGTAGAAACGGGAAAATATAAGTTGATATTAGCCGATTACATTTAAAAAAAAAACTTATACATCTCGTTATCAACTATTGTAAAAG
>BOPN01000547.1:25000-30000 GCA_017312705.2 Penaeus japonicus | reverse complement strand
CGATGACGATCGTAATTTCATAATTGATATTTGGCAGGTTGATAATGATAGTAATTAAATAGCTGACAAGTTGTTTGATAATGACTTGATGATTGAGAGGTTGGTGATCATCATATTGCAGTTAGCCAATCATCAGCAACTTATCAAATTCATCACTTTTATTACTACAACTTTAAACATATTTACGCTGTTGTTCAGTATATAAAAGTAACCAAGATTTTTATATGAGGATTAGTTATAGTAAGACTGATCTTGATGATATGAATGTTGATAAAAAGATAATCATGATTATAATAAGAAATAAAATGATGGTGATAATAACGATAAAACTAATAGTAAAATAGATGATATTCGTCAATAATGATGATGATGGTGGTGATGATTAGAAGTAATGTTTGTTACAATAAAACAGCCATTATTATCATTATGCATATCTGTAACATAGTCATTCATATCCTTATCACTATTATTATCATCCTTATAATTATAATGATGATTATCATTATCATCATCATTATCATTATTATCATTATTATTTTTATCATTATTATTGTTTATTATTATTATTATCATTATTATCATTATTATCATCATCATTATTATTGTTATTATTATTATTATTATTATTATCATTATTATTATTATTATTATTATTATTATTATCATTATTATTATCATTTATCATTATTAATATTATTATAATTATTTTTATCATTATTATTATCATCATCATTATTATTGTTATTATTATTATCATTATTATTATTGTTGTTATTATTATTATTGTTATTATTATTATTATTTTCATTTTTATTATTATCAAAAAAAAAAAAAAAACAAAAAAAAAAAAAAAAAAAAAAAAAAAAAGCACGAAAATAAAGATAAAAACAACGAACGAGAATAAACTGAAAAGCACGACACCCCGAAAATCACACCAAAGTAGTAATAGTAGTAGTAATAGTAGCAGTAATAGTTATAGTACCAGTAATAGTAATAGTAGTAGTAGGTGTAGTAATGATAGTAGTAGTAGAAGTATTAGTGAAAGTAGTGGTAGTAGTAATAGCACTAATAGTAGTAGTAGTAGCACCAGTAGTAGTAGTAGTTGTTGTAACAGCAGAAATAGTTGTAGTAGTAGTAGTAGTAGTAGTTGTTGTAGTAGCAGTAGTGGTAGTTGTAATAGTAGTAGTAGTAGCATCAGTAGAAGTAGTAGTTGCTGTAACAGCAGAAATAGTTGTAGTAGCAGCAGAAATAGTTGTTGTAACAGCAGAAATAGTTGTAGTAGTAGTAGTAGTAGCATCAGTAGTAGTAGTAGTTGCTGTAACAGCAGAAATAGTTTTTGTAACAGCAGAAATAGTTGTTGTAAGAGCAGAAATAGTTGTAGTAGTAGCAGAAATAGTTGTAGTAGCAGCAGAAATAGCTGTAGTAGTAGCAGTAGTAGTAATAGAAGCACATGTCTTGGCAGAAAGAGCCCCTTCCGAAAGGAGGTCTCCGAGGAGTTTATCGCGGCCTGAATCCGGAGCGATTGTTACGTCACGCGGCTGCAGGGGGCCACTTGCGGATGTCTTATCTTCCGGCGATGGAGGTGTCTTGGCGCGGGTGAGGGGGTAGGGGGAGGGGGAGGGGAGGGGGAGGAGCTTAAGACAGATCTTTTCGATTCGGAGGACCTGTTGTGACCTCAAGCTGCCATTCTTCTTCGTTGTTTTTTTTTTCTTTTCTTTCCTTCTTCTTTTTCTTCTTCTTCTTTTTTTTTTTTTTTTTTTGTCTGTCTTTTACTGCATTTCGTTTTTATTTATTTTTTTAGTATTTTCTTCTGCTTTATTTATTTATCTCATCGATACCGCTATCATCATCATCGTCAACATCATCATCATCACTATCATCATCATAACCATGACCATCATCATCATCATCACCATCATTATCATCATCATCACTATCATCACCATCACCTGCATACTGGTAATTGTCAAAATCATAAATCATGATAGTAAAACTGATAATTATAATGATAATTATGTTGATATCAAGAATGATAATAGCAGCGATAACAATTATAATATTAATGATTTTAATAATGATAACAATGATAATGATAATCATAATAAAAATGATAATAACAATGATGATGATAATGATAGTAATGAAAATAATTATATCAATGAATATAATGATAACAATGATAATAGCAATAATGGTAATAATAAAGATGATGATGATGATAATAACAACAACAACAACAATAAAAATGATAATAGTAATAATATTAATGATACTAATAATAGTAATAATAATAATGATAATAGTGATAATGATAATGATGATAATGAAAACAGTAATGATAGTAATAATGATAATGATATTGTTGATAATGATAATGATAATGATAATAATATTAATAACAATGATAATGTTGATGATAAGAATAATGATTTAAATGATAATGATAATGATATTAATAACAATAATAATGATAATGATAAGATAATAATGATAACAATAATAATGATAATAATAATAATAATGATAATAATAATAATGAGAATAATAATTATAATAATAATAATAATTATAATAATAATAATAATTATAATAATAATAATAATAATAATAATAATAATAATAATAATAACAATGATAATGATAATGATTATGATAATAATAATAGTACTAATAATAATGATGATGATGATGATATTATATAACTAATATCCATGAAAAAGGACTGAAACCTCAGTGAAATCGTTTCGGAAACACAAGTACAATGACAGATATACTTAGGTGTTTATGTATATCTTGCACGCTCTGATATATGTGTATGACTACCCCCCCCCCCCCCTCTGCCTTAATAAATCAATTATGGTCTAGTTAGTTTAGTACTACTGTCTCTGGCTCTTTCCTGAGAGTAGCCGAGTTATACACATATATCAATGCGTATAAGATATATATATATATATATATATATATATATATATATATATATATATATATATATATATATATATATATATATATATATATATATATAAACACCGTAGATATGTCATTGGACTTGTATTTCCGAACCAATTTCACAGACTGCCCATGGGCATTGTCTGTAAAACCTCGCTATTATTCTAGTATGAGCTAGAGTTAGTAAGATATTTTTTAGGTATAGTTTTATTGCTGGGTTGTGTGGTATAGTAGGTTTTATTAAAAAAAAAAAAAAAAAAAAAGAAAAAAAAAAAAAAAAAAAAATTATGCGTGTGTGTCTGTGTGTGTGTCTGTGTGTGTGTGTGTGTGTGTGTGTGTGTGTGTGTGTGTGTGTGTGTGTGTGTGTGGCTCATTTCAGTTATACGTCTATATCAATACGTGATTACCGTATTCCACCATCTTATACGATGATGGAAATCATCATTATTTTCAACATCATCACTATCATTATCCTCCTCATCATCATCATTATGGTTATCATTGCTAGCTCTATTTTCATCATGATAATGATTGTCATAAGTAGATTATTATCTTTGTTGTTACTATTGTTGTTGTTGTCAAATTATTCATTATTTTCATCATTGATTTGATAATTATCATTATCTTTATCATTATTATCAATTGCATTTTTATTATCATTATCATTATTGTTATCATTATCATTATTATTATCATTGTTATTATTATTATTATTATTATTACGATTATTATTACTACTATTGTCATCCTTATTGGTATTATTTATTTTTCTATCATTATCATTATTATAATAATAATGATTATTCTTATCATTGTTATTATCATTACTATCATTATCAATAATATTATCATTGTCATCATCGTTATTACAATTATTATCATAACCGTCATCATTGCTTTAGATATTATCATTACCATTACCCTTGTTACTAATATTGATCATGCTATTTTGTTTTTACTACTTTCATTATCATTATTATTGTAGTTATCATTATTGTTGTCTTTATTATTATTATTATTATTGTATTCTTCATTATTGTTATCATTATTTTCTTCCTTATTATCATTGTTGTTTTTATTATCACTACTATTTTCTTAATTATCATCACCGTCCATATATTGTTATTATAGTATTAGCGTATTTTCATTTCCTTTCTATATCATATTATTGTTTACTCAACAATTTCCTCGCTGAGGTTATCCTCAGTGTTGAATGAATAAACTAGCATTAGCGTGGCTATCATTATCTAAATAATTTTCATTGTTATCATTGATAAAGAGAGAGAAAGAGAGAGAGAAAGCGAGTGAGTGAGTGAGAGAGAGAGAGAGAGAGAGAGAGAGAGAGAGAGAGAGAGAGAGAGAGAGAGAGAGAGAGAGACAAATAAAAAGAGAAAAGAGAAGTGAAGAGAGAGAGAGAGAGAGAGAATCAGACAGATAAAAAGAGAGAAGAGAAGTGAAGAGAGAGAGAGAGAGAGGTAGTAAGAGTGTAAATAGCATCATCATTTTCAATACAGGCAATAATAAAGCCATCATTTCATTATCACAATTAATTAAATAATGAAAGACTAGTAATAATAACGAGAGATACTACAAAATATTTTCCAGAGACAATGTGTCAGTCGCAAGATTTTCATTTCATATTATTTTACCCTTCATATCTTTCATACATTTTTTTCCTTCTCCTTAACTTCCTTTGTTTGTCTTCCAAAGAAAATTATATTGACATATCAATTATTATTAATAAATCCATATGAAATCATTTCATTATAATAATTAATCAAATAATATAAGACTAATAATATTAACGAAAGGCAATGTGTCAATAATAAGATCTTCATTCTTATCTTTTTTTTTTATCCATCACACCCTTCACATATATGTTTTTTCCTTATCCTTAGCTTCCTCTTTTTGTCTTCCAAAGAAAATATTTTTCCGTCCCATTATAGACATTATGATAATAGCGTTTACTTACCCTTCTTTGGGGGGTCTGAGGCTAGACAGGAGAGTGACGTTAGTGGAGGTGCTGGAATGGCTGAGAGAGGAGGTGTGGA
>BOPN01000547.1:15000-20000 GCA_017312705.2 Penaeus japonicus | reverse complement strand
TAAAGTCCGCAGGTCACTTACATTGCTTTCAGAAGCTAACTTCTCTTAATTAAAAGTCGTCGTCATCAAGTGTCCCTCCAAAATAAACTTAATCTTTGTTCACTTAAAACTTGGTCTAAATTTTCTCCCACCGATCTTTTGGTCTCTGGATTATTTATTGTCACTAAATGTCTCGGTGTTGTTATTGATAAATAAAATAGACCTTTTAACAAAGACTTTAGCTAGCTTAAGGGAGTCATGATAAATCCCATTCTTGATTTGTTTAATGGTTTTAATGGATTATCACGTCGTTATTTATTAGCTGTTAAATCACTCAGATGTAAGTCTAATATGCTAATTGCCAAGGGAAAGAACCTTGTTGTCATAGATAAAGTAGATCATGTTCTTAAAGCTTATCTCTTCTTAAATGATAGCACGACTTATCTCTTTCTCTTTCTCTCTCTCCCTATATTGCTCTCTCGCTCGCTTTCTTGCTCTCTCTCTCTTAGACTCGCTACTCACATATCTATATATTTATCTATCTATTTTCACTTTCTCTTCGTCTATATATATCTTTATCAATCTCTCTCTCTCTCTCTCTCTCTCTCTCTCTCTTTCTCACACACACACACACACTCTCTCTCTCTCTCTCTCTCTCTCTCTCTCTCTCTCTCTCTCTCTCTCTTGCTAATGTCAAGTTTCCCGTATACCTTTTACTCTAACTTTACTTTCCCCTGAGGTGTGTAGAATTTTTAGTTCCCGTGTTCTGTATCCTTTTTATTTTTGAAAGAACTTTCCTCCTGTTATCTATTGCCCATAGTAAAGCAAAGTCTTCGAAACCACTCTATCTCTCTCACTTTCTCTCACTCTCATCCACATTATGTATTTGTTTTCTCTTTCCTGTTTCTCCATCTACTACTCTCCAATTCCCTTGCCAACAGATCATGCCTGTAACCCATGTCCTGCGCGATCAAAAATGTACTGAATTCTTGCCTCTTCTTTCCTTATTCCTTGAGTTTCGTTTTCTCGAGCACTTTGCCTTTTACTTCGCTCTGGGAAAGACTGCTTTGATCCTCGACCTCTTTCTTCTCGATATTATATGTTCTATCTATTTCTTTTCCTTTTTATAAAAATTTATCTATTTACTTTTATTTCTTTCTTTCTTTTTATTTATTTTTTTATTTTTTTTTTATTATTATTATTATTTTTTTTTTTGGGGGGGGGGGTAACTTATCCATTAAATACCAGCATAAGATAAACCACTAAACATTTTTTCTTTTTATTTTTTTTTTTACTTTTTACATCATAGTTCTTGCTTCTGGCCGATGCTCCATTTTCCCATCGGTGTGTCTGTCTTCTCTCTTTTCCTATCAGTATTAATGTATCTTGTCTTGTGTAACTAAACATCAAGGATCAAAGCCTTAAGAAAACCCATTAGTTTCTTAATTCAGTGTTCCTCCTTTTTTTCTGTATCTTCGATGCATTCTGAGATTAATATCGATAATGATGATACTGACAAGAATGATAATTATCATCTATATCTTCATCATCATCATCATTATCATCATTATCATCATCATTATCATCATTATCATTATCATCATCCTCATTGTTATCATTTACATCATCATTATCATCGTCATCATCATCATCATCATCATCATGATAAGGATAAGAATCATTAATATCATAATGATAGGAATTAAAATAATAATGGGAATAGCAATATTGAAAATAACAATGATATTGATAGTGCTATTAGTAATAATAATTATGTTAACAATGATCATGAAAAATAAACTGGTAATAGTAATGCAAATAATGGTAAAAAAACAATGATAATAACAATACTAATAATGACAATCACCATAATGATAATAATAGTTATGTTGATGATAATGCAAACAATGACAATGATAATGATAATAACAATATCAACAATAACACTCCATTTCCAACCTTTCTCTTCATTATCCAACCTTTCTCTTCAATTATCCAACCTTTCTCTTCAATTATCCAACCTTTCTCTTCAATTATCCAATCTTTCTCTTCAATTATCCAACCTTTCTCTTCATTATCCAACCTTTCTCTTCAATTATCCAACCTTTCTCTTCAATTATCCAACCTTTCTCTTCAATTATCCAACCTTTCTCTTCATTATCCAACCTTTCTCTTCAATTATCCAACCTTTCTCTTCAATTATCCCACCTTTCTCTTCAATTATCCAACCTTTTTCTTCAATTATCCAACTTTCTCTACAATTATCCAACCTTTCTCTTCAATCATCCAACCTCTCTCTTCAATTATCCAACCTCTTTCTTCAATTATCCAACCTTTCTCTTCATTATAAAACATCATTCTTTCTCCAATACCCAGCACACGCACCTCCCACCCTCCTCTGCTAAGTTATCTTGATTAAGGGTTTTTGGTTGTAAATAACTAAATCCACAACGGGATCCCCCTACCTTCAGTATTATATAGGGGAGACGTTCAATGTTTACTTTGTTTCCTTGGTGGTTCTCTGTTCATGTTCTTCTGGTTGAGGATGGGGATTATGGTGGTGATGGTGATGGTGGTGAGGGTGGTGATGGGGATGGGGTGGGGGGTCCTCTGTCCATGTGCATCTATCTGGTTGAGGATTATGGTGGTGATGGTGATGAGGGTGATAGGGATGGGGTGAGGGTGGTGATGGTGGGGATGGGGATGGTGAGGGTGGTGATGAGGGTGATGGGGATGATGAAGATGAGGGTGATGATGATATCAATAATAGTGATAATACTAAAAATAATAACAATGATAACAACGATACTAACAATAATCGAATGATAATGATGATGACAGATATAGTAATGATAATGATAATAATGACAATGGTGATTATGATAGTGATGATAATGATAATGGTAATAATAATAATAATGTTGTGATGCAAAATTGCTTGTTAAGTTAAAGATGATAAGGATAATGATGATAACAATGAAAATGATCATATAATGATAATACTAATAATGATATTAATATCAATAATGATAACGATAATGATAATACCAATGATGATGATAATGATTTATGATTGTAATGGAGATATTCCCTCTTAGTTCTTTTTTCTATTTTTCATCACCCTCCCCCCCACCCCCCCCACCTCCGATCTCCAGTTCCCTTATCTATTCTTCCCTCTCCCCTTCCTACTTTACCCCCCCCCCTAACATTCTACTGCCCCCCCCCCTCCCTCCCCGGCCTAAATAACCATCCACCTCTTCCTTCACACTCACCCACCCTCCCTGCCACTCTCCCTTCCCTCTCTACCTCCCTCCCCGCTCTCCCATTAACCCCCCACTCCTCCTCCCTCTCCCTCTACCCCACTCCCCTCCCCGCTCTCCCTTTAACCCCTTCACCTCCCCTCCTCCCCGCTCTCACTTTACCCTCCCCCCCTCCCCGCTCTCCCTTTAATCCCTCCACCTCCCCTCCTCACTCTCCCTTTAGCCTCCCCCCCCCCCTCCTCCTTCCTCTCCCTTTAACCCCCCCCCCCTCCTCCTCACCCTCCCTCTACCCCAGTCCCCTCCCCGCTCTCCCTTTAACCTCCCCCTCCTCCCCGCTCTCCCTTTAACCCCCTCTCCTCCTCACTCTCCCTTTAACCCCCCTCCTCTCCCTTTAACCCCCCCCCCTCCTCCTCCTCACTCTCCCTCTACCCCCACTCCCCTGTACGCTCTCCCTTTCACCCGTCCTCGGTCTCCCTTTTACCCACCCTCACCCCCACCCTCACCCCCTCCGACGCCCCTGCATCTCCCCCTCGAAAACCAACTCCTTCACAATCTTCTCTAAAGTTAAGCCCCGATTCTTAAGATTGTTTCCTATTATGAATTGCAATAACTTGACTTTCGTCTTTTTTTTTCTTTTTTTTTTTTTCTTTTTTTCTTTTTTTTATGACGTTTAGATCCGTCTTTGTAACGAGATTATGTGGGCGTTCCTAGTCCCCTCGTTCCGAATTTATCGTTCTGGTTATTATGTAGAAATGGTTTATGGCGTTTGTCTGGATTCTGCTTTTTATTATCATCATGTTTTATTTTTTATTTTTTAACTATTATTATTATTATTATTATTATTATCATTATTATTATTATTATTATTATCATTGTTGTTGTTGTTATTATCATTATTATTATTATTATTATTATTATTATCATTATTATTATCATTTTTTTATTATTTTTTTATTTTTTAATGTAAGGGACTGGCGTTTAGTTTACACACACACACGCACGCACACACACACACACGCACACACACACAGACAGACAGACACACTCACAGACACACACACACATACATACACACACACACACACACACAAATATGCAAATAACTGCTGGGTTAGTGTGCGTATGGGTGTGGATGTGTCCGTTTCCTCAGAGCGATCACACTTAGAAGGCTTGAGTACACAATAGGTTCAGTTCAGGTTCAAAACAATAACAAATGAATTATGCGGTTCCCAAATTGAATAACAGGACCAACATCCTACACGTTGAGAACAGGACACCCACTCACTATTGCAAGTCCTGCACTGTAGATGCCGCTCAACAACCTCATCCAACACGAATCTTGCAATGATCCCTGTAAGTTAAACTTGCATTGCACGGGTGAAGGGGGAGGGGGGGGGGGGCTGAGAGGGGAGAAGGAGAGAGGGAGGGAGGGGGGGGGGCATCAAACGAAACAATGATAGCGTTCCCGTGACAGAATTAATTGGATTCTCGTGTCGGAGATCTGTCTGTTTCCTGAGTACATCCCCTTGGGTGGAGGTTGTAAGGTTTACAGGTCGGTTTACCAAATGTACTAATTGTTTTCATGGCTCGGTTTCCCTTGGTAGGAGTCCTTTCTGAGTTGCGCGGGAACGTAAAGATCGTTTGATAGGGAGTGTTAAAAGTGATTTAAATTGATTAAGAATGCTGGGAAAGGCTTGTTTATCATCTGGTGTATCGAAGGTTTTAGTGTAATCGTTACCTGAGTGTGAATTATTCGATATT
>BOPN01000547.1:5000-7500 GCA_017312705.2 Penaeus japonicus | reverse complement strand
TGTGGTACACGAAAGAAATTGCTGAACACCGCATCGGGAAAATTTTAATTAGCTAAGGTCGCGGCAGCATCAATTATGCGCATAACTACCTACTGGTGAACCTTCAGCTCTCATTTGATATATATATATATATATATATATATATATATATATATATATATATATATATATATATATATATATATATATATATATATATATATATATATATATTCGTTCTGTATTTTCACTTGTTATGTATTTTTGAGAAAGACCTCCGTCGAAACGCGTCAAATACATCTCTTGCGTGTTTAGATATTCAGTCTCATTCATACCTTTCTTCTACATTTGTCGCTATGAACTCTGTTCATATATATATATATATATATATATATATATATATATATATATATATATATATGTATATATATATATATGTATATATATATATATATATATATATATATATATATATATATATATATATATATATATATATGTGTGTGAATGTGTGTGTGTGTGTGTGCTCTCTCTCTCTCTCTCTCTCTCTCTCTCTCTCTCTCTCTCTCTCTCTCTCTCTCTCTCTCTCTCTCTCTCTCTCCCTCCCTCCCTCTCCCTCCCTCTCTCTCTCTCTCTCTCTCTCTCTCTCTCTCTCTCTCTCTCTCTCTCTCTCTGATCTGTGATACTCACCGCGTGCCGGAAACCACTCAGGGGACGCCGGCGTACTCTCCTTCCCTGAATATTAGATAAGTTCCCTGTCTGTGGCGGAGGGGAGTAGCAATGCAATTGTGTGTGTGTGTGTGTGTGTGTGTGTGTGTGTGTGTGTGTGTGTTTATATGTATGTATATATATTTGTGTATGTGTGCGTATGTGTGTTTATGTATGTGTGTGTTTGTGTAAACGTGCATGTATGCATATTATTCTCCATGTTAATAATTATAAATTTCTAGGGGGTTATTATCAATTAATGCCTCTTTCATAAGGCGATTAACGTCCAAAACATACAGTATGTAATCACTCAATGGAAGCAACTGAAAAAAAATAAAAAACTAATTTCATTAGGAACAAATAATTCAGAAGGTAATAATAAACCTCTAACATCCTGTGCATTAAGTATAGAATATGTTCAAGGTTTACATCCTTTGATATTCTTTCAATTGTATCAGAAAATATTCTTTGATACATTCCACGTCAGACACTTTCACCTTCATTGAGGAAACATCTTATGAATAGAGAAACACTCACCTTAAAGGGAATATTGTGACTTACTGATATCAGTACATGTGGATCGATAAATGTCTATTTGATCATATTTTTTAGGACATACAAAACATGAAGTGTACTAATGTAAAGAAGAAAACAAAAACAAAAACTATAAGAAATTCACCAACGTCATGTCCACAATACTATGTCTTACCGATATCAGTAAATATGGATCAATAAATGTCTATTTGATTATATCTTATATAACATACAAAACATGAAGTGTACTAATATAAAAACAAAACAAAAACAAAAACAAAAAAACTATAAGACCCTCACCCACATCGTGTCCACAACTTCCCCAGAAGCTCTACGACCTTCCAGAGGTTTGGCTAAGGTACTCTAACCCCGGAGTCGAATCACAACTTCCTCCACAACTCAAACACCGCGCCACGAAGCCAGGTCAAGGACACACAGGAGCTTGCTAAGTTGCATGGGTGCAGAGCTGAATAATTAGACTGCGCTGATAAACAAGACTTGCCACACCGCAGGGAATGCTCTGTGTGATACAATTTCAAGGAGAGTGAGGAGGGACTAAGTTACTCAAGCGTAGGTATGAACCAATGTGATATATATATATATATATATATATATATATATATATATATATATATATATATATATATATATATATATATATATATATATGTTTCTCTCTCTCGGAGCTGATAATTGATACATGGATTTTGTAGTTGATTTAAAAACCTTTCTTGTCCATCCTCTAATTATATCTCTTTTACAAAATACGCACACGTACACACACGCACACGCACACACACACACGCACACACATACACATACACAACACATCTCAAACCTTGCACCCAATTCTTTCGGACTTGCATTAACCTTTATTTAAAAAATAATATATTTTTTTAT
The DNA here is from genome assembly GCA_017312705.2 of Penaeus japonicus. Classification (NCBI taxonomy): domain Eukaryota; kingdom Metazoa; phylum Arthropoda; class Malacostraca; order Decapoda; family Penaeidae; genus Penaeus; species Penaeus japonicus. The sequence continues at coordinate 5,379 of BOPN01000547.1, read as the reverse complement.
GAGTATGATGACCAATTTACAATTAAAATCAAAACACTTAAAGACTACCTATGTAGCATGATTAAAACCATACAACCATATCATCTCACATTACTCCTTTGTTTCAAAGTGTTTCCTTTAAGTTTCATTCAGCATCAGCAAGTGGACTGATTGTAGGTCACGTATGTATATTCCATCGTTTGGTTGTTCATGGTCAACACTGCTGTCGTTTTATGCAATATATATCTAGCTATTTCCACTGCAAGCCAGGCCATTGAGCTTAACTTCCCTAGGCCTACAAGTCTTTCGTAATACGATGTTTTTAGCCGAGACGAAAGCTCGGTCTAAGAAAGTTTCCGGAACGAGTTCAAGTGACGGAATTACACACAAGTGGACCGAG
>BOPN01000546.1:463113-468098 GCA_017312705.2 Penaeus japonicus | reverse complement strand
AACAACAGAAGAGAAAGCCACCATTTTTTTAAACACAAACTGGGAAAAGGACTTACTTGAAAGTCGCATGCTCCTTCTCGTCAAGTACAATAATGATGTCGCCTGGATCCAAGCCAGGCTCCTGGTCACCCTCGCCAGAGAAAACCACCTTCTGGCCATCTTCCATACCTTTGTCAACATGAACCTCTAGGATTTTGCGGTCTTTAACAACCTAGTGGAAAAAAAGTAAATAAAACAAATTCTTTAGAAAACACATTGTAACTTTGTTACACTATCTTACTGGCATTATATTACATATACTTTTATTTTTTAGGATATTTTCAGACTTGAAGGATAATCTATTGTTGAGAACCTTTGCATTCTCAAACATTTCTAATGTACAATACTCCTACTGTACCCAATTATGTGTAGTCTTTCATAATTCAAAGTGAATCAATATTAAAGAAAACAAAAAACAATTTAATCTTTTAAAAATCAATCAATGATCAAGTTCCAAAAGAATGAAGATCACAAACACGTACTTTCCGTCCTTCACAAGTTTTGCATCTGTCCTTAGGATTAATGCGCTCTCCCTGACCACGGCACTCGCCACACATGCTCTGCACTTGTGACACCATGCCTGGGCCTAACTGCTGAATCCGGACCTGGGAGTGAAAAAAAAAGAGTAATCTAGGACTGTAAAAGGAACAATCATAAACACCAATACCAATGACATATCCATAAATCAATAACAATCTTTAAGGTCAAGAGAGATATAGTAAGGAAGAATTACATACCTGCATTCCTGTACCTCGACATGAAGGGCACTTCTCTGGGGGCTTCTTGCCACCCTGCCCCTCACACTTGCTGCAGATAACATGCTTCTGCAGAGCCAGCTTTCTGACTGCTCCATTGTACAACTCTTCCAAGGAAACACTCATCTGATGGATGACATCCTTAACCCTGAGAAAGAATGTATCATGATGAGGTTAGAGTAAACCTCTAAATATAGGGGCCAAGGATTCTCATTGCTGGATTCCTTAATGAAATATACAACAATTTAAAGTACTAGCTCTGAGCCTTGCAGAACTTTTGAAGAACAGACTAATCACACTAAAAGTTAGAACTAACGCCACAAAACTTACTTCTTTTCTCTGCTTCGCCTTGAACCGCCCCCGAAGAACATCTCAAAGATGTCCATGGGTGACGTGAAGCCGCCACCTCCCGTACCACCTTCCTTGAGAGCCTGCTCTCCACCTTGGTCATAAATAGTACGTTTCTCCTCATTGCTCAGGACCTCATAAGCTTGTGAGATCAGTTTGAACTGTTGGGATATGGGAATATATAAAACTTTAATGGTGGTTTATTGTATGTATGATGAAAAAGATATGTATTCAAAATGATTAAACCTTTTCCAATTCAGTAATATCTAAAGCATGAATCTGTAAAGACTGGAACCGATAACTCTTGGTTACATTTTTTATCATGCAAAAGAGAACTATCAACCTGAATGACATTTTTTGACAGAGAAATTCCAAGAAGTTCAGCTTTTGTAAAGATTTTGGTGACCTCATAGAAACTATTCCGGAAACCTTTTCAAGACACGGCAAGAAAAAGATCAGAAAACATTACAAAGAAAAAGAAAGAAAGGAAAGGTGAAAATAGATCCTAGTAATCTGACCTTTTCTCCTTCATTTGGATTCTTATCAGGATGGTATTTTAATGCAAGTTTTCTGTATGCCTTCTTGAGTTCATCCGTTGTTGCTGTGGGCTTCACCCCTAGGATGTCATAATATCCGGTTTCCTTCACCATCTTGGTCTCTGAAACAAAAAGTCGGGAATCTTGTAAAATAATTTTCTAGACTTATGGCACTTATATCTAATTAGCTTTACACAATGACACGTGACTGAAAGAATCAATAGCTTGTAATATTAATGATAGGAAAAATGCAGCACAAACGTGATCTCGCCCCCATGAAACATGGCCGTCATAGAAGGGTTTGAAAAAATATGACCATAATGATGTTAAATATTTGTAAGGTCTATTTTGGTCAATCTAACTTTGATTAATGTAATACACTGAGGGGAAAGGGAGGAGAGGTAAAGAGAGAGAAGATGAAAGAGGGAGAAGATGAGATAATGGGAGGAGGGAGGAGGAGGAGGAGGAGGAGAAGAGAGGAGGAGGAGGAGAAGAGAGGAGGAGGAGGAGGAGGAGGAGGAGGAGGAGGAGGAGGAGAGGAGGAGGAGGAGGAGGAGGAGGAGGAGGAGGAGGAGGAGGAGGAGGAGGAGGAGGAGGAGGAGGAGAAGGTGGAGGAGAAGAGAGGAGGAGGAGGAGGAGGAGGAGAAGAGAGGAAGAGGAGGAGGCTGGAGAGAGGAAGAGGAGGAGGCAGGAGAGAGGAAGAGGAGGAGGCAGGAGAGAGGAAGAGGAGGAGGCTGGAGAGAGGAAGAGGAGGAGGCAGGAGAGAGGAAGAGGAGGAGGCTGGAGAGAGGAAGAGGAGGAGGCTGGAGAGAGGAAGAGGAGGAGGCTGGAGAGAGGAAGAGGAGGAGGCAGGAGAGAGGAAGAGGAGGAGGCAGGAGAGAGAGTGCATGTTTTTATGTATGTATGTATGTATGTGTATGTATGTATGTGTATGTGTGTATGTATGTATGTGTATGTATGTATGTATGTATGTATGTATATGTATGTATGTATGTATGTATATGTATGTATGTATGTATATGTATGTATGTATGTATATGTATATGTATGTATGTATATGTATGTATGTATGTATATGTATGTATGTATATGTATATATGTATGTATGTATGTATGTATGTGAGAATATGTTGCAGGGGATGGGAGACAGAAAAGGGTTAGGGAAGTCTATGGCTTCCTGGTCTTTATCCCCCCCACCCCCACCCCTTCCCCATCTTATAACACTTATAATTATCAAAAGTTATTCCTTCCACTTTTATGCAATTACCAAACCAAAACTCTCAATGAGCCTTTGCGACTGTTTTCAACTTGGTTAAATTCCTTTTAACTCTACAAGTCTTGTCCATTTATGTGTTCATTCAAGCCATGACATGAACAGCAAGTGAAAAATAATAAAAAATCATACTGTATTTCCTCCTATAAATACTGTTTCTTGAGAAGATGAAGGATAACGATGGTTCAAACAAGCTCTGAAGACATCATTGTACTCCTAACAGTAAATAAGTCTACTAATATTAACCCATTGCATTCGAGTGTCATGCCATAAATGTCAGCACTGATTAGGCCTAAAAGACGAGTGTCAATGTGTACGTGACGCGACATTAGGATCTGCTCACACTTAAAGTGCACGCACAGTCGTGAAGTATCATGGCTGTAATGGCACTAGCTCTAGTGCTACAGGGTTCCAAAGTCAGCCTAAACCTGCATTTTATATTGGATTTATGGAAAAATACTGTTTGGGCTAGTCTGCACTACCCAGAGGGTGGCGAAAACACTCTCACCGTCCCTCTAATTTTCAGCCGGTGCCACTAGTGTCGTAGACCGTCTGTCCTGACAAACAGTTGGGTTGTTAGGCACATGATTTATCAAATACCATCTTATCCAGTATCTAGTACAACAAAACAAAGTTCTTAGTATTGTAAGTCCTTCAATATTCTTTAACCAGGCAGCCAAAAACCATGTATCATATAAATATCCAAATCTTTATTATCAAAAAAAAATTTTTTTGGTCTAATAGAACACAATCTAGGGGTGGAATTCATATATGATATACAGGCCTCATTTAATCTACTAGTATACTTGTATATGCTGGTGCACAAGGTCAGAGGCCATAGTATTGCTAGACTTAAAAGCATGAATGAATATAATATATATATATATATATATATATATGAATAGTTAAATTTATAGAGGCAATGAATGACCATTTGTATCGTGTTTCAAAAGATCTTTCAGATGAAGGAAGTATAGTTCTTTTAAGTATTCTATGCATCTTTTTCTGAACACTATCATAATTTGTTAATTGTGATATTACCCTATATATTAGAACCTTCATGACTACAATTTAAGAAACAGTGAGTGAAACATAAAAGACCATAAAAATACATTTACATTCTATACATGTTACTGACATGTTTTAATCACATCTCTTTCCCCATAAAATTATCTAGGTAGTTCTGAAACTAGGGCCACATTTGCCGAAGATTAAAATTAACTACCAGAATGGCTTCCACGTGGTCTGCACTCCAGCAAAGGTTAACATAGATTTAAGAATAATCTGGCGAGATAGAGCTTGGACTCATTCCTTATCTTAAATAAATGGAGGTCTACTAGATGTATCTTGCCAGAATACACTGGTGAACTTTGTTACTTCTGCCAGAATGCTAAAGGTGTATAGGCCACAGCAATTGCTTGAGTAACTTCAAGTATATTTTTGTATAAGTTTGGGTTACTTTGACTTTCTGCTAATTATGTTCTATACCAAATAGAGTAAATTTGGATATAATGCCTTACAGTACATTTCGGGTGGGGAGAGAGTATGACCAGTACCGGGGATTTTGCGGTGACTGGGAAAATGTCACTATTACATATCTGACTGGTTCTATTAGAGCATATGCTTGTGTTTGTTGTTACATGTTCAATTATGGTTCTTAACCCATTCGCGTTAGATGACGTGCTGACACGTTTTGTGTTTTTTGGGTCAGACGTCGGCGATGAGATATTTGGTCAAGGCCGGACTCGGGATGAGCGAGCGGACAGCACAGGCTTGCGGCTATTGCACACCAGAATCCCAAGGCATTAGGCTTTTGCGTTCAAAAACCCTGGCATTCTGATCATTTAGTGCCGGAAATGCCCTGGCGGGAATGGGTTCATGGCTAATTGGCCTTCCCTCACATACCCCCCCCCCTACAATCACATTATTTCCTCCTAGTGCTAGAAGAAGGGGGATGGTAAAGATCGTAGCCTTCATGATTATTCTACTTCTTTAGTCTTTAATGTTGATTTGCAACAGAAATTATATATATAT
>BOPN01000546.1:448113-450613 GCA_017312705.2 Penaeus japonicus | reverse complement strand
TCAAGGAATGATGCACTTTCCGAACGGGGGAATGAATTAATGTCTGACTGATCGAACCAAGGCAAGACTCTGTCATGAGAGTTATGTCTGGGCGACGCATAGAGACTGCATATCGTGTATGAATATCATTCCATGTGCACACAGTCTGTCCCAGAGTGGACTATGCCTCCATCACCTTAATCACTGTCAAGCCCTGACTTAGAGTTGAACTAAGGCAGAATGAGGCTGTCAGGGTCATTCTAGGTGTCCCCGGGTGGACTAAGGTCATCAACCTCCTAAGAGAAAACTCTTTTCCGATTGGACAACCAAAACGATCTCCTGACAACGCAATTCTTTGCCAATGTTACCCAGGCACCCCTGGACTCGCGACTCAGGCAGGTGTTAGAACGAGTTGCACAAGACAATGGGCTAATTATAAATCATCCCTGTTTGACCCACAGTGGTAGGGTGTTAAAATGCTCAAAGTGGAATTACTGAACTGAAATGAATTTGTAGATAAGTAGTTATCCCTTACACATTAACACGCACACACACACACGCACACACACACACACACACACACACACACACATATATATATATATATGCTAAATAAACCGATTTATACCGACATTAAGCAATTCAAGCACGCAAAAACAACCTTGTAACAAAAATTATTCTTTCACTTCAAATATAAAAAGACCTCTGGCACAAATGAAAGAGTTTTTGATAACCTGCTTCATGTAAATTACATAATTAGTATAACATACATCTGATCATCGAAGTTGTCATCCTGGTGTAGTAAACACTGACAGCTTGTTTGTATTCCCTTACTTTCCCACCACTGTGCTGTGGTTGTAATTCACTATTTCAAGTCATGTTGCATATTACCCTTGTAATTTACATGCAATAAATGATTAAGATACCTTTTATTTGTATTCATACATTTGTAGTCATACATTGAAATGGGCGTATCTTTTCTTTGTCTTTCGAGTGCTTGCATAACGTCTATGTAAATCAACTTGTGTGGGATACATAAATGAAGGTGAAAGGGTTCTTTGTATATCTGAAATATATCACTGCCACTTTAACGATACCTTGTGGACATATCAGGTGAAACTGACTCTAGTCATTACAAAATCAAGGTTTTCACTTGGGCACGAAAGGTGGGCACGAAATGACCATGGATCAATACCTGTACCAATTATTACCGATTACTCAGTTCCTCCCTAAATACCCATCAATTTTGTTCCAGATTATTATTCTACACATCGCAAATCAAACAGCACATTATGCAATATATATGTGATGCAGTTTTGGAGATAAAAAAAACAAATATACAATACACTCAAGTCACTCATTATCGACTCTGATATACGAAATCTGCATCTTACCGATCAAATAGCAAGACGTTTGAATAGGGTAGGCAGCACAGTACAGCCTCTGGGGCATGTTAACTAACGTTCGACTCATGTCTCTTTACATCTTTAAGCTTAGAAAATTTGGGTGGATACAACGCATAGTTCACTCTTCTGTAAATTAAGATTTCAAGTCAACTTAAGTCTCCCGGAGGCAGCATTCTGGTTGACAGCATAAACAATTATAGTGCCACACCACAGTTCAGCCTATAGAACAATGCCTGTGGTAGAAAAAGGAAGTCGTGTACTTATTTGTTTATATGTAGCAAGCGTTTCAATTAAGGGAAATTTGTTGAAAATATATATCTATATCTGCAAAGATGATATCTTTTTTTTCGAAGTTCCAGCATCTACAGCAAAAATGTTGATTAATGTTACGAGAATCCTGAAAACTTTCGCCTCGGTCACAATGGCGTGGAAATATCTTGCTGTTCCTTGTTATTTTTTTTATTTATTATTATTATTATTTTTTTTACAAATCTGGTGTATAGAAAAATGACTCATGAATCTTGAAGTAGATTTATGAATACTGAAAGGAAGAAAGGACATGAAATGTAAGAACAAAGATAGGGAAAATATCATGGTGAAAAGTAAAGACCAAAATATGAGACTTTGCGCATTAAGAAACCCGTGTTATCTATTTTCACATGTGAACAACTCACATACAAAGTACATACTTGCAAATAGTCAATAGATATCAAATCAACATTTTGTAACTTCCATTCATTCTTTCTTACTAATTGTTTTAGTTATTCTAATTTTATCCCCTCTACTCTCTCTTAATCTCTCTCTCTCTCTCTCTCTCTCTCTCTCTCTCTCTCTCTCTCTCTCTCTCTCTCTCTCTCTCTCTCTCTCTCTCTCTTTCTCTCTCTCTCTCTCACTCTCTCTCTCTCTCTCTCTCGAGCCCCCCCTCTCTTTCTTTCTTTCGCTCTCTCTCTCTCTCTCTCTCTCTTCCCCCTCTCTCTCTCTCTCTCTCTTTCCCCCCTCTCCCTCTCCCTCCCCCCCTCTCTCCCTCTCCCTCTTCTTTCCCTCCATCAATCTTTCTTCTACCTACAGCCCCTCCTTCCCCCCCGCCCCCCCCTCCTCCTCCACCTCTATCTCAC
>BOPN01000546.1:433113-435613 GCA_017312705.2 Penaeus japonicus | reverse complement strand
CGTATATATACATAAATACCCATCCCACACTGGACATAATTCAGTAGCAAATTTCTTCGCCGTTTTTTCTCTTTCTGTGACATCCAAAATGAGGCAGATTTCTCTTTAATATATTTGAATGCTTAAAAAAGCGACCCCTAAAATTGATGTCGGGAATGGTGATAAGAATTTACATACATATTGCGCCAACCACGAGGAGGATGAATGGTGCCCGGGAGCGCCTGCATTGAAATTATTTTCGTAAAAACACTTTATATATATATATGTATATATATGTATATATATATATATATATATATATATATATATATATATATATATATATATATATGTGTGTGTGTGTGTGTGTGTGTGTGTATGTGTATGTATTTATGTATATATACATATATATGTATATATATATATGTTTATATATATGTATGTATATATATGTGTGTATGTATTTATGTATATATATATATGTATTTATATATATGTATATATATATATATATATATATATATATATGTATGTATATTATTTTACATATATATATATATATATATATATATATATATATATATATATATATATATATATATATATATATATATATATATATATATATATATATATATATATATATATATATATATTATATAAAGATATATATATATATATATACATATATAAAGCAACGAAAAGAAAAATTAGACGTATTAATCGCACCGAACCCTTGGCAACCCAGACTTCATCCCTTCCTTTCGCTTTTCTTACACTTTTTATGACTATATTTAGTAATCTTCCGGAAATCTGGCAGCTCGCCCCCTCATATAAAAAGTGTGTACATATATGCACAATTTCACTTTTACATCCCCCATTGCCTTACTTATAGCATTTCGTGATCCCCTGGAAGTCAAACAGCTTTAAATAGCACCGAAATTGCCTTAAACGACCGACGGTTGGGAGAAGGAACACAAAGAAAGGAAGAAGAAAGAAAGAAAGAGAGGAAGAAAGTGAAAAGAAAAGAAGATAAGAGAGAACGAATGGATGAAGATGAAATATAAGATGAGAGAAGAAGAGGGAAAGAAGAGAAGAAAAGACGGAAGAATGGAGAATAAAAAAAAGAAAAAAACGAGAAAATATCACATTCAACAATCGACATCGAGTCAAAATGGCTTCGAACGGCAGCTTTCATAAGTGTTGCTTCGCTGTTTCAGGATTAACATATTTACCAATGAATATTTCGGATGTCTTGAGGACTCCTCGATTAGTGAGCGAAAGATGGGAAATGGAGGCGAATTTCCTTTTGAGAAACTTTCAAATTCCTTTAGTTACGATGACAGTAACGGTTCCTAATTATGATTATGCATGTCTTATACGTATTCTGATTCTGAATTAGATGAACGAAACGGGTAATTTGATATTTTTATAAAATCCTCCCCTCCAGCTTAATTACAGTTTATTGATTTCATGACTTATAATACGGCTTCTGATCTGTTTCATATAATAACGCGGGAAAAAAAAACAAAAAAAACTCGCTGCGTTTGAAAAAAAAGAAAAAAGAAAAAAGAAAAAAGAAAAGAAAAATGCACTGCGGAACTCGAACTAATCTCACTATACCAATTAACAATCTTACAGGATCAAAGTTACTTTTTTTTTTACATTAGTTATGGAGCTTATACAGAAAAACCCGCAATTTTTGTACGGTACAAAACCACCGGACTATTTTACAGAGTTTGTGTATTTCGTGATTCTAATCTATCCGAGGCATCGGAGTGTTGTTTAGGGGAAATGCATATATTTCCTCACTTAAATAGATACAAGGGGGAGAACGCGGTAGGCAAAGAGAGAGAGAGAGAGAGAGAGAGAGAGAGAGAGAGAGAGAGAGAGAGAGAGAGAGAGAGAGAGAGAGAGAGAGAGAGAGAGAGAGAGAGAATGAAAGAAGAAGAAAAAAAAGAAAGAAAAAAAAAAAAAAAAAAAATGGGAAAGCGAATGAAAGGAAAAAAAGGGGGCGAAATTACAAACACAGTTAGATTTATGCTTTGATCCCTCGCCCTCAAATTGAGTGGTCGGCCTCGTGGTGTTGAAGCTGATGAGACTAGATCGGAGCCGAGCGAAACGCCAAGTGAAACACTGGATCAGGAGCTTTGGCAGGTGGGCAGGGGGGGAGGGGGGGAGGGGGAAAGAGGTAGGTAGGTGGGTGAGGTGGGAAGAGGGGGAGGTGGGGAGGTAGGGATGGGGGCAGGTGGGGAGGTGGGGAAGGGGAAAGAGGGGGGGAGGTGGGGAAGGAGGAAGGGGGAAGGAGGAGAGGTCGGAAGAGGGGGAAGGTGGGCAGGGGGGGAGGAGGGCAGGGGGAAGAGGGGGGGAGGGGGGGATGGCTTGGCTCTTTCGCTCTCTCTCTCTCTCTCTCCAGCTGTTACAAGGTGATGAATAGAGAAAGGGAAAGAGAGTGAGGGAGAGAGAGAATGTGGGAGAGAGAGAGAGAGAGAAAGAGAGGGAGAGAGAGAGAGAGAGAGAG
>BOPN01000546.1:415613-423113 GCA_017312705.2 Penaeus japonicus | reverse complement strand
CGGAAATATATGTGTGCTTGTTTGTGTAAGCGTATGATAACATACACACACATATGTGAATGCGTATGTGTCTGTGTTTTTATCTGTGTGTATATATATATATATAATATATATATATATATATATATATATATGTATATATATATATATATATATATACATATATATATGGAAACGACGGTAAGATGTAGTATGCATTTTAATATAGAAAAACAAATTTTACCTCCCTGATCTTGATTCGAACTCTGGTCCTCAGAGTGAGAAACCCGGCTCTTAACCATTACACTACGCGACTCGACAATAGAATAATCTAACCAGGTGCCTTACAACCATTATGGAAGTTACCTATATACTCTTATCAGAGTAGTGATATCGAGGTTTTACAGACAATCCCCGTGGGCACTCGGCGGGAATGAATTAGAAATTCAAGTCACAAATCAGGTTACCGAGGTTATATATATGTGAGAAAGATGGTAGGATATAGAAATACAAATTTTACCACCTTGACCTTGCCTCGAACTCGGGTCTTCAGAGTAAGAAACCCGGCTCCTAATCATTACACTACATGTTTATTACTGCATTCTACCATCTTTCTCACACACACACGCACACACACACTCACACACACACACAAACACACACAGATATATATATATATATATATATATATATATATATATATATATATATATATATATACCTGTATGTATATATATATAGAGAGAGAGATAAATAGATAGATAGATACATAGATAGATAGATATACCATATATATACATATATGTGTCTGACATTAGAAATATGCCCTCTTTAAAGATCAACACTTGCCAAATCCAAATCCAAGAATTTATCTTAAAAGAACCACAGTTATCTCAGATTGGAAAAATGCAAATCTTTCGAGATAAAGATTTTATCAGCAACACTAATATGGCTTTTGCAGACGGTCGTTCGGAGCTCAGTCCTATCTAAACTTTGCTTGGAATCGTGAAGGAGAGGGGACATGCTCCTTGCAATTCACCCCTTCCGCTTAAGAGATGACAGTAGTTTGATAAGGGGATAGGCATATCTGTAGAGAAAAGTAAGAAGCTCGATACATTGAAGGGGTAAGAGAAAGAGAGAGAGAGAGATAGAAAGAAAGAGAAAGACAAGCAGAGAGAGAGGGGAAGGAGGGATGGATCAATTGAAGAGACTGAGGGAGGGAGGGAAAAGCAGAGAGAGAGAGAGAGGAAGAGTGAGAGAGAGAAATAGTGAATGAGAGAGAGAGAGAAATAGAGAAATTGTGTGCGGGTATGTATTAGAAGTACCAGTTACATTTTCAACTCTTCTACAATAAAATCCCGTTTTTCTCCACCTCACATCTACCCCCTCTAGAAAAAAAAAAAAAAATCATCATGATAATTAAGATTAATAAACGACTAGATATTTAAACTTCCCCTAAATTATCTGATTATTGCACAGTAAAATTCATGGTTTGGTTTGTGGATTCATGCCATGTTAATGCCCAACTACTATATCATCTCAGCAAATAAATTCTCTGAATCATGCATGTCATCTGATTACGATTCTCTCATGATCAACTTGTCACAAATTTTGATTAACTCATGCACATGTTTGTGGCAGGTGATTGACAAGGGAGTTTTAACTCATTCGTATCCATTACCGAACTACTGAATCCATATTCGACAATTACAAAGGTAACTAACAGTCATAATTAGCCTGGTGTCGATCAGCTCTCTCTCCCTCCATCCCTCTCTCTGCCTCTCTCCTCCACCCCCCTTCTCTCTCTCCCTTTCTTTCTTTCTCCCTCTTTCTCTCAATCTTTCCAATTAAAAGTCCCCTTCTGTCTCTGTTCCACGCGGCAAATAATGGACACCAAGTAATAAAGGACACTCCCTGTTCACCTTAGAGTAGCACCTCCGAACTAAAGGGGTATTTTCTCGTATGCGTATTCGCGGCACGTATTCGAGGGTGACGTGGTCCTTGAAGGAGGGCCTCTGAAAGCAACTGGGAAGGCGGAGGAGGACCAAGGAGACATAGCAAAGGCTTTGGATAGGACTGTATCGATTATAGTACTTTTTTTCGGTGCATCTAATAATTCAAGCACGTAATTTTTTTTCTTAGATCACTTACTTGACATATTTGTTATATCCTATATTATCTATATATCTAATCTATATACATATACTGAACAAGATCCATTTCCTGCTTGATCTTACACTACCGTTCGCAGAAATAAACCTATTTTTGGAATATAATAGATTTTAGTTAATGAAAACAGGCGATATAGGGGATATGTAGACAAATGATATGACGTTAATTGATACATCAATTTCAATTTGCTATACGAAAGATAGAAAGAGAGAGATAGACAGATAGATAGATAGATAGAGGGAGGGAGGGAGAGAGAGAGAGAGAGAGAGAGAGAGAGAGAGAGAGAGAAAGAGAGAGAGAGAGAGAGAGAGAGAGAGAGAGAGTGAAAAAGCGAGAGAGAGATAGAGAGAGAGAGAGAAGTAAAAAGAAAGATTTTAAAAATCTAAACCAAGACACTAGTTTATGACGCCTGAAAATAGTTTAGTCAACGTAATGTGGCTACAGTCTGGGCTAACTTGGTAGTCTCCGCCTTTCTCTCTTCCTGAAGGCTAATCAAAATGAAGTTACGAATCCGTTTTCTTCGGGAGGTGAGATCGACCTCGAAAAAAAAAGAAAATGGTTCTGAGACAGAAAGTGGGAAACGTAAAAATGAAAGGAAGGGCGATAGAGAAAATAAATGGACGTGAGGAGAGATAAGAAATGAAAAATTGTAGAAAGACGGAAGACAGAGAGGCAGCATCCGAGAGACAGGGAGGGAGAGAGAGATAGGAACGGAGGGAGGAAGAGAAAGAGAGAAGGAGAGAGAAAGCTATTCCTAACTCATTCTCGGAAAATCTTGATAACAATGACAGGCAAAAAATAAGCTTATTAGCTAAACAGTTAAGAGATTAATCTCATAACGATAATGGTGATAATGATAGCAATAACAATATTCATAATTAAAGTTATAACAATGATAGTCAGAAAAATGAAAATAATATACATATACATATATATATATTATATATATATATGTATATTATATAAGGGAGGAGAGGAAAAGAAAGAGAGAGAGAGAGAGAGAGAGAGAGAGAGAGAGAGAGAGAGAGAGAGAGAGAGAGAGAGAGAGAGAGAGAGAGAGAGAGAGAGAGAGCAAGAGAGAGAGAGAGAGAGCAAGAGAGACCAGAGCACGTGAAAGACCACACACGCCCACAAATATACATAGACCAGAAAAAATACTGAAGCGTTAAATGGTGCAATGTGTATCAGAGCGAAAATTGTCACGCGTTCCGGTTATTTATAAATATAAAAGAATCAAAATCACATGAGAAAGAGACACGGCAGAAATAGTAATCATCAACTTAAACGCGTATCTAGGGAAAATCTCAAGTAGCAACGGTTTCAGGGACCCTCAAAAAAAAAAAAAAAAAAAAAAAAGTGTGGAGTCGTATATTGGTTGGCCATGATACTGTTAGATGGACGTTCGGCTCAACAGTTGCGGTTGACACTCAATATCCCAAAACAAATAACGGAGCCTCGAATTTCCCGCCACCCTGACATCGAGAACTCTGACGCGTGTTGTCTTTGGTATTATTCATTTGGCGTTTCTATTCATTTATTTATGTATTCATCGATTTTTTATTTTTTTCATTTACCGACTTGTCTTCACTTCTCCCCCCCCCCCCACTCCCGTAGAATGACTCATCTGTACATACTTACAACTAACCATTTTGTGTTCAGAAGTAAATTGTCTACGTAATCAATTCATAAAAAAACAACAAAACTTTTAGTCTAACAATTTCATTCAAGGACCATTACGCTGCTAACCTGAAAGCAAATTTGCCTCCTAGAGAGAGAGAGAGAGAGAGAGAGAGAGAGAGAGAGAGAGAGAGAGGAGATAGATAGATAGATAGATAGATAGATAGAGAAAAAGAGGGAGGTAGATAGATAGATAGAGATAGATAGATGGAGAGAGATAGAGAGAGAGAGAGAGAAAGAGAGAGAAAGAGAATGAGAATGTGCTTGAAAGACACTGATACGTAACAAAAATTAAAGAAAGAAAGAAAAAGAAAGAAAAAGAAAGAAAACAAAAAAACAGGAGAAAGGGAATAACTATATATAATTCTCGCCCCACAAGTCCAAAAAAATCTTCCCTCCCACAAATCCCCCCCCCACAAAAAAAGAAAAAAAAAATATATATAGGAAAGGAAAAACAGATTCACGTATGGTAAGGCTATTGGGCTAGCCTCGCACGGCCATCGGGTAAGCATTTTTCCGGAGTTCGGGAGACTTAATTAAGAACTTGTAATTACTGTGTCACGGCCATAACTGAGGCATGGGAGAGAGAGAGAATTCAAACTATTCGAATGAAAAAGAAGATGAGAGAGTGAGGGAGAAGAGAGAGAGAGAGAGAGAGAGAGAGAGAGAGAGAGAGAGAGAGAGAGAGCGAAGATAGTGCAGAACTGCTAGCAAAATACTTTCCGGAAAAAAATGTGAATAAAGCCCATTGACTCTTGTGACTCCTCAAACATCTAACCAATTCGGTGTCAACATCAGCTCTCATAGGATCAAAATGTGTTTAACTCACGGCTCCATTTATATCTATTTTTTTTCAAAATTGCATAAACACGAAGTTTATGGATTCAGTCGAGGGCAATTGCGCTCCATAAAAAGGCTCAAACACGATTCTAGTAAATTATAGGCCCATCTCCCTTCTTTCAGTAGGTGTTGGGACCTATCCTCTGTAATGTTCACTTAGATGATATTCTCTAGCTTGATTGTACATTGAGCTTCACCTGTGGGAGTAATAACCACCGAAAAACAGCCAGTCTCCTCAATCTCATACTGACATGAGGCAGGCGTAGGTAATGTTAATATTTCGAAGTACCCAATTTAGGGGTATCAACACAAGCATCAGATTCGTTGACAAAATCGTCCAGAGCCAAATGGAAATAGAAGGTCTGGCCATCAAGCTTAACTGCGACATGACGTTCACAAGTCATATCAAAAGATGACCAGAATGGTAGCTAGAAACTTGACATGCATTCGACTTATCTCCACCTTTACAAAGTACATGTCCTGTCCGTCATGGAGTACTCCCCTCGGGTGTAGTCCTCATGTCCCCCACCCTACTTAGCCCTTCTTGACACGGTCCAGAGACGAGTAGAGACACTACCGAGCATAGTAACAGACCTGAAGCACCACAACCTCAGCATCGGCGAGATGTGCTTGGTTGCGTGTGATGATCGCAGTGATTCTTAAAAAAAAGTGTGAGAGGGAACACGCATCACACTTAGCCCCGCTTAAGCTCCCACTGTCGGCTCCACTCGCACGCGCTACTCGAAGTGCGCGCAACCGGACGGACATACACCAAGAGCCCTCCACGCAATACTTCAGAAAGGAAGGAAACCACCGGCGTTGTTATCCCCCTTAAATAATTAATGAACTATCTACACAGAAGCATCCTTTGTAGTTCTATGTTGTTTTTTGTATTATTATATTAGCTAAAACCTAATGACTGAGATGTTGTAAAACAACTTATGTAAGTAAGAACAGTAAGGCATTAGATCCGCCTTCAAGACAGACTGACCTCAAGTCAATCTGCGTGCCAGGACGTCAGTTCGTCTTCCGTCACTGCGGTAAGTAGGTCTTCAGAGTGCCTGAGGGAAGGCCTCGTGCCGGCGCTGGACTCTCGGTTTGACCTCGTATGTCCTCGCCGTTTCCCAGCAAGACCTCCACCAGAATCATCTATGCTAGTGAGAAGCTTTATGATTACCTTCAGCCAATATACATTTACAACTAACAAACCAACGAGAGTATCTATTACAGATAGATAAATAAAAAGATAGATAGATAGATAGGTATAGAGATGGTGATAGCGATATATGGATCGATAGAGATAGATAGATATGGAGATAGCGATATATGGATCGATAGAGATAGATAGATAGGTAGATAGATAGATAGAGATAGAGATAGAGATAGAGATAGAGAGAGAGAGAGAGAGAGAGAGAGAGAGGACTGATAAAGAGAGAAGAAAATAAAAATCGGAAGTGGGAGGACACGGGCCACCGGATGGCCTTTCGCGTGATGGCCCTCAAACTCCTTCCCAGCACTCCACTCCCCTCGCTCCGATCTCGCCCTCGGCCAAGTCTCCTCCTTTTAATTTATGCGGGACCTTTAATCCTCTCCTTCACCTGCACTCTCTCTCTAGTTCTAGTTCTCTCTCTAGTTCTTTTTTTTTCTCTCTCTCTATTGCTTTTCTCTCTCCCTTTCTCTCTCTCTCTCTCTCTCTCTCTCTCTCTCTCTCTCTCTCTCTCTCTCTCTCTCTCTCTCTCTCTCTCTCTCCCCCTCTCTCTCTCCCTCTCTCTCTCTCTCTCTCTCTCTCTCTCTCTCTCTCTCTCTCTCTCTCTCTCTCTCTCTCTCTCTCTCTCTCTCTCTCTCTCTCTCTCTCTCTCTCTCTCTCTCTCTCTCTCTCTCTCTCTCTCTCTCTCTCTCTCTCTCTCTCTCTCTCTCTCTCTCTCTCTCTCTCTCTCTCTCTCTCTCTCTCTCTCCCTTTCCCTCTCTCTCTCTCTCTCCCCCTCTCTCTCTCTCTCTCTCTCTCTCTCTCTCTCTCTCTCTCTCTCTCTCTCTCTCTCTCTCTCTCTCTCTCTCTCTCTCTCTCTCTCTCTCTCTCTCTCTCTCTCTAGTTCTCTTTATTTCTTTTCTCTCTCTATCTCTCTCTCTCTTTCTAACCTTTTTTTTCTCTCTATTTGTCTTTTTAAAAATTCTCTGTCGTCGTGTCATTATTATCATTATCATCACCATTACTTTTTTATTAGTATCATCAATACTTTTGCTATTGTTATTATTATTAGCATCATCACCATCATTATTACTGTATCATTATTACCATTATTATCATTACCATTGTTATCATCATTGTTGTTATCATCATCATTATCATTACTATTATCAATATTGGTATCCTTATCATTATCATTATTATCCTTAATGTTGTCATCATTATTGTTATCCTCATTATCATTATTCTTATTATCATTACTATTATCATTATTATTATTATTATAATACTGATAATGATAATGACGATAAGAACAACAATGATATCATTATTATTATCATTATCATCATTATTATTTTTACTATTCTATTATTATCACCCTTATTTTTATCATTGTTACTACGTCCACCAAATTATTATTAGTGTTAATATTGACATTATTATTATCATTATTATTATTATTATTATCATTTTTATAATATTTTTTTTATCATCATTAAGATTATTATTGGGGTTATCAACATTATCCTTGACATAATCATCATCATCATTCTCTTCATTATTAATGTTATTAGTATTGTAATGATGACAGTTATTACCAATGTCACTGTTATTATTGTCATTGTTTTTTATCACTATTATCATTG
>BOPN01000546.1:383113-388113 GCA_017312705.2 Penaeus japonicus | reverse complement strand
GAAAACACACGCCATTTAGCACAAGAACAGAGACAACAGAAAATGAGAAAATTAGATAAAAAGGAAATCTCGCTCAAAAATCCTGAAGAAAAAATGGAGTCAAATCGAAAGAAAACGGAGGCTCCGGCGGTCAGGTGTCCGAGTCGAGTGCCTCCTCCAGAACAAGGCGGACTGAGCGCACACTGACACCGGGAGGATAATAGCATTGTTTGTCCTCTTGCGTTAAGAGGAAGGAGTGAGAGGAAGAGGAGGAGGAGGAAGAGGGAGGAGGAGGAAGGGGGAGGAGGAGGAGGAAGAAGAGGGAGGAGGAGGAAGAGGGAGGAGGAGGAAGAGGGAGGAGGAGGAAGGGGGAAGAGGAGAAAGAATAGGAAGAGAAGGAGAGGGTGAGTTGGAGGAGAGGAAAGAGTAGGAGGAAGAGGAGGAGGAAGATGGAGGAGGAATATGGAGGAGGAAGATGGAGGAGGAAAAGGAGAAGAAAAAGGAGGGGGAAGAAGAGGAGAGGGAGGAGGAGAATGAGGAGGATGAGGTGGTTGAGGAGAATGAGGAGGAAGAGGATAGGCAGGAGGTGGCGGAGGAGAAGGAGAAGGAGGAGAAAGAAGAGGAGGAGAAAGAAGAGGAGGAACAGGAAGAAAAGGAGGAGGACGAAGAGGACGAGGGATAGGACAAAGAACATAGAGAAGGAAGAGTGATAGCGAAAGAGCAGGAGAAAAAGACGAAGGACGACGAAGGAGAAGCAAGAAGAGCGATGAAAGGAGAGAAGGACGAAATTAATTAAAGTGCACCGGGAGCTGGCTGGAGTGGGAAGAGGCACACTTACACGAGTTACATTTCCACAGAGAACAGAAACAAAGAAAGAAAGAAACAAACAAAAAACAATAAATACAATGCAATCAGTGACAGAAATAAAAGATCGTTGATGCTGCCAAAGGATATCAAATGTGAATTGATATTAGTTTGTTTACTGATAAAATGGAAGAAAAAGTTCGTTCTTTTCGTTTATCATATGTCATTAACAATTATTTTTAAACACTAAAATAACCGAAGGAAATGTCATATCTGAAGAAGAAATTAATTCTTGTAAGTCGCGGGAGAGGGAAGCCTGTCCCCCGCTACAGGTGGGGGGGTAGAAGGGAAGAGGATGAGCAGATAGGAAGAAAAGGAAGAGACAAGAAGAGACGAGGAGAGAAAAGAAAAGAAGAGGGTAGAAAAGAGTAGATGTAGAGGGATCGATCGAAAAAGACACACACACACACACACATACACACACACACACACACACACACACACACACACACACACACACACACACACACACACACACACACACACACACACACACTGCAAGCACATAAAAACAAACTTACAAGATAATAGGCCGACAGAGAGAGAGAAAAAAAAGAGTAAAATAATTCTTACAAACATAAAAAACCCATCGAACATTAATACCAGATGTTGATGAAGACGAGCACAATATACCTATGCGGCGGGAAGCCATTATAGATATGAACTGTGACGTCAGCTTAAGCAATCGCAGCCAATGCTATCTTTAACGAGCAGTAGAAAAGTGTGAACAGATGCTTTTTCCTTGATTACTATCTGGTTGTCTCGGCTATTAATTTGTGATTAGAATGAATCATTTGAAAATTAATTCCCTTTTCTAAATACACGTAATTTCTCAAACAATCAATTTCATAATACTAGTAAGGATTGGAATTCATTTTCATCACCTTTCTCACTGATGTAATCTATTTCATTAACAATTTGAAGTAATTTAGGGTAATGTCATAGTGATAATTAAGATGGTAATGATAATGTTTTAGATTTAGGCGTCAATGTAATGTCAGCAATTAGTGTGATATTATTTCTATGGCTATTACTTTACTATATATTCCTGTCTGTCTCCTGTTATATCACTCATTTCATCTACTTCTTTGTAGATTTGAATTATGAAATAACTTTTAAAATCACAGATTACCAGTATTACCATTCATTACGATTAATAAAGTGATATGCAATTATCTTTATCAATCATCATTATCCTCATACCTTTGTTGACGGTTCAAGCTGCAATGCGCTGTAATTCTTCAAAACTTTCGTCTTTTGTTAACACTTCATGCTTTGATACATGCTACACTCACTTTCATTTTTTTATTTTCTTTTTTTTCTCAAACAGACGACAGTGGAGCGACTCTAGTCTCTGTACAGCAATATCCTCGACAGATATTACTGTTAAAATCATAGTAAAAAGAAGAGAAAATACTCGACTTAATTACTGAGTATTTTTACATATTTCACTGAAACTTCACTGGTAGAAATCACCGTCAAATGGAGCTCCGTGGAGCGGTTGCATAACTATTGGTATCATGCCATCAACCTCTCTCACATACCCCAGTTCCTCTTTCAGTCTCTTTCGCTGAATCCAATTGAAGCCTGGTAATCTTTACCAATGATGCTTTGTCAATTTATCAACTTTAAGTACATTTATATCTCCGTTAACTCTCCGTGAACAATATTTAATTTCCCATCTGCCTTAAAAACTAAATTCAATACATTTTTCTCTCGCAAAGTGCACTTCATATGATCCAATTCCTTATCCCTGACATATTCTTCCTATCCCTTCCTTATCCATTTTCCTGATAAAAAAGAGGCTGTAATGAAACTGCAACTCGATGGGATAGTGTGTAATGCCTCCAAACATTTCTCTAGAGTCAATTATAGTTCGTGAATTGCAAGTTTCTATAGACCCTAACAGCTCCACTCCTGCATGCGGTCCCAATTGCAACATATAACATTCTTGATCATTCTCCTCGTTGCCAGTGTGCAGTGCCTCTTGGTCTAGCAGATGAATCCTATACGTCTCAGGCAACAAAGCAACGGTCTCTCTCTCTCCTTTTCCTCTCTCTAGTTCCGTGTTTGAATCAATCTTACCTTATTAGTCTGACAGGGTGTTTTTTTTCTTCATGTCTCACCCTTATCATTGTCTAATCTCATCTACGCGAGCACCTGATTTAATTAATCTTGTGTTATTGCAGCGCCCATAAGTTCAAACATCAGACGTCCACCTTGTTTCCCCAAGAAACTTTCTCTGCCGATGGCGCAATTCTCCAAGTGTGTCAGAACCATGAAGCACAGGCTAAATCTCCGAGACGGATTCGGAGCGCCTTCTGTTTGATCATTCATTGCTTTCCTTTTCTGCTGCTGTTTAAGATCTCGTATAACTCCACGCCTTCGGGGCATGTCGCCGGTTGGGAGTGTAAGTAAAGGCAATGTTAATAATTATTCTAATTTCAATATTGCTATCCGATATATCATTATACACATACAATTGGTAAGCTGTCAATCACTTCATTTGCGTCTGTGATAAGCCTATTTGCCCTTATAAATAATTACCTACAATCCATGCTATCATGCTTAGACAAGATTCTGAGAAACACAGACTAGAAGAGCCGTAGAGACACATGAAATCACAGTCGACTTTTTTTTCTCCTCTTGTTACATTCAAAATAAATAGAAATGATTAATATTTACCGAACTGAAATTACTTGGTAGAATGCATGACGATAATGAGAGAAACTGTAACACCGATAATAATGATGATAGTGATAGTGAATGTGACAATACTAACAATGCCAATGATAATAATGATGATGATGGCGATGATGATAATGAGGATGATTGGGATGATAACAATAATAACAATCACTGCAATCAAGATAATCAGTCAATATTATAATAATAATGATAATGCTAACAATAATAATGAAAATAATTATAACAAGTACAACAATAATAATGATAATGGTCATGATAATTATGTTGATAATGATGATAATAATCATAATAATAGTAATGATAATGATAATGATAAAAACGATCGTAAGTACAACAATAAGCAATAAAGGTGAAACAACAATATTGATAAAGACAATAGCGCAGATAAATGATAATAAATAATAAAGATAATAGTGACAACAAGAAAAAGAATGTCTATGCTAACTAGCGTATGAACTATTCCTGATACCCGAGCAGCTTCCAGGAAAAAAAAAAAGGAAAATTAAATTGCCATTAGCGTTTACAGAAGTTTAAACATCAAAGTCCAGCAAAGAACTCTTAACTCTTTCAAGCCCGAGATGCTAAGTTGGTGAGCCCAGAATGACATGACTGAGCCACAGCAAGCTTCACTTAGTCTGTCTCCCGTTAAACACGCCCACGGTATAAATACGAAGACCAATGGGTTTAAATCGCAGGGCAAAGGCATCTCAGCGGCCGAAGGGAAGAGACTTGAGGCTCGACCGCCATTTCTGAGTGACTTTTGACCTATAATGGTGTCTTTTTTTCGGTAGATGCGCGTTTTGTGCGATGATTTCTTCATTTGCGAGGTTGGTAATGATTGCCTGAATACATATCCATGTCAGTTTGTCATTTATCAGATAATTATCCTCATCAACCTGTCACCAGCCTTCACTTACCTGTCAAGTATATCATCGTCGCCTCAGCAATGAGTGTTTTGTATGTATTTTTTAGAGCAGTTTAAAACAGTTTCTTCTCCACGCGAAAATACTGGTTTTGCACATCATCAGACTAAGCTTAATTCTTGATATGAAATTTCATGGAAAACTTAATTCTTGATATGAAATTTCATGGACCGTTTAAGATTGTTAATAACTCTCCAACTATTTTGGGCTATTAATATTCACCACTCCAATCACATCCCTATTCCAATAGTTTGAACAATCAAATTAACACCACCATTACCAAATCAACCAGGGAGAGCGCAACAATATTGTTTGAATACTGTGATCCCATTCGAAACAAAGATAATTACCGAACTAAGCCGCTGATTTTCCATTATTCTAGAACATACGAAGTATAATAGCTTAGAAATCACGAAGATCACTAACAGGTATTAACATTTGCCGATTGCATTCCACAATAAGACGTTGCTAGAGAAATGGATGAAATGATAGTGAAAATGATATTGGCACCGATAATAAGGTGAA
>BOPN01000546.1:360613-370613 GCA_017312705.2 Penaeus japonicus | reverse complement strand
CAAAATTGAGAGACACGAAATGAGGACATGAAAAGCTGGATTCACAACAATATCGTGGGCTGGTGTGGGGGAGGGGGATGGGGAGGGGGGTTGTCATCAGGGACAGGCGCGTGCGTGCATCTGTGGCTGGTATATATCCTTAGACTATCCTTCCTGTCAAGTATTCGCTCTGCGAGGAATTCCACACACGATCTTGCGTCCTTGACCCAGCTGGACCAGAGAGCTATTACGAGTCTCTATTTCGTTCGGCGGTATCTATTATTCATGTCTTCGTCAGAGAGAGAGAGAGAGAGAGAGAGAGAGAGAGAGAGAGTTTTGGGTTAGGGAAATGGGGAGAGAGGGAGAAGGAATAGGGGTGGGAGTTAGGAAGAGAGAGGAAGAGAGGGAGAGAGGGTATGGTGGAGGAGAGGGAGAGAGGGTAGGGTGGAAGAGAGGGAGAGGGAGAAGGGGAGGATTAAAATCTGTTTGGGGGGGGAGGGAAATGGGGAGAGGGGGAGAGGGAATAAAGGTGGGAGTTATGTGGGGGTAGGGGGGAGGGGAGAGAGAGGAAGAGAGGGAGAGAGGGTAGGGTGGAGGGGAGGAAAAGGGAGAAGGGGAGGGTTAGAATCTGTTTGGGGGGAGGGAAATGGGGAGAGAGGGAGAGGGAAGAGGGGTGGGAGTTATGTGGGGGTAGGGGGGAGGTTAGACAGAGGAAGAGCAGGAAGGGATGGAACCTACTTGGGGGGAGGGGGGAGGGGGAAGAGAGGGAGAAGGGGTAGAGGTGGGAGTAATGTGGGATGAAGGCGGGAGAAAGAGAGTGGGTAAGGATGGGGGTTAGCGGGGTCCAGGGGACAGGGGGATAAGTAGTAGGATAAGGTCAAGAAGGAAAGAGTGAGTAGAGAGGAATATGAATAGGAGGGAGAAGGGGGAGGGGGGTAGGTAGAGGGGAGGGTAGGGGAGGGGATCGGGTCGGGGGTAGGAAGAAAGGGGGGTAGGGGAGGTGAGGTGGCAAGGTGAGAGGAGGTGGCAGAAAAGGTGGGGAGGGGGGAGGGGGGGCAGGGCTTTGTGGGGGATAAGGACGAGGAGACACCAGCAGAGGGAGAGAAAAATACAGCAGGGATGGTGATGTGCAAATATTTACTTCTGAAACCAGATAAAGCCATAGCTTCGCATGGCCTGATGTGACATTGGGTGTCTGAGGAACCAAGGCTTGTTGATCCCAAATTGTCATGCAACATGATGCAGACGCTAAAAGATAACCTTACAAAATTGGGTTCACATCCTATTCCTTTGGTGAATGATAACTGGCATTAGCGTTGCCTTTACTATAGTTTGCCCCACATTTCATGGTGGACTGTTATGTCGATCGATCACCGATGTATCTGTGCGAGGCGGTTCAGGTGAGAATCTTGTGGTGCTTGATGGCCGAAGAAAATCATACACATTTACGGTTGAATCATACTAGAACAAGTGGAAGAGCTTGGTCAAGGCGATGGAAGGCTGACGGAAGGGTCATCTAGGATCGTATCCCTAGGAGTTCCTGCAAAGAGCTCATGGTGCCAAGATCATGTTAGTAAAAGTCTAAGATTAGGTATCGGGTTAATGGATTGCATATACGGTTTATATATGTACGTTGAAATAAGATTCTTCTATGCTATATTTTTCTTTTATTTATCAAACATTAACGTTGTCTCTCTTATTGTGGGGTCACTCAAACCAGGTCAATAAAACGCATAACATCAAGTCAAAGTCAATTGAAGCACATCATGTACACCCAGATGCTTCAGATGCACTGCCCTTAATCTGATCGAGAGAGAAGGTGACGGAACATATAATAAAGGTGTAAGAATTAATAAAGAAAGGAGAAAATGGAAGACGAGTGGAAGAGGGAGAGATTCAGGAGAGGTGAAGATGGGATGTCAAGCGATGCGGCGTCTATGTCGGTCGGAAAAGATTCTTCACTCTCTCCGCGTCCTTTTGCATTCTCGTCTCACCTCTCAAAAGCAAATCAAACTCTATAAAGGGTGGAAGACTGGAGGATTTAGCGATAGAATGCAACCCTTTCAGTGATCAGAAAGATTATTATATATGCGTGTGTATGTATGTAAATTTATATATGTATGTATAAATATATCTATCTATGTATGAGTGTTTGTTTGTGTATGTCCTTTCGGTCTCTCATTCTCTTAGTTATCTCATTCTATCACCGTCTCTCTTCGTCTGTCTGTGTGTCTGTTGCTCTCTCTCTCTCTCTCACTGTCTCTGTTGCTCTATCTCCGTCTCTCTCTCTCTCTCTCTCTCTTCTCCTTCTCTCTCTCTCTTCTCCTTCCCTCTGCTCTCTCTTTCCCTCCCTCCCTCTTTCTCCGTCCCTCCTCCCTCCCTCCCTCCCTCCCTCTCTCTCCCTCCCACACAACAGGAAAAGGAGGAGGCGTCACCGTCCGGCCAAGCGGTGTCTGAGGATACGTGGGTAGCTGAGCTCGACCCGCACGACACATTCCCTTTACGGACCGGTCTCCTGTGCTCTCCCGCGTGCTGGCGTTTCTAAATCTACTTAAAGGATTTTTCTATCTTTCTTTTTTATTAGCAATTGTTGTTAGTTCTAATTAGAATTGAATTTGTGTAGAAGGAATGACATCAGTAGTTGACAGTTCGTTAATCATGCCACTCACACGTAAATGTTTGTGACTCATAGTTTAGTCGGTAGGATGTGTGTTTAAGGACAACTCCTTATATTAGGATAGGTTACTTCGAAAAACGGTTTATCATGAGTTCTATAAATATGATATCGATAATTGAGAATATCTGTGCAATATACACATGAGAAACTATCAAACTAGATACGACAAATTCTAAAATAAAAGGCATTTAGGATACGCAGAAAAATAAGAAGTTCTGTGTGTATATTAACAATGTCTGAGATTATTGATACAATATGCAAAAGAGAAACTATTAAATCTGATACAATAAATCTGAAAGGAATTTCGTTTAGGTCGCACAGAGAAGTAAGGAGAGTAAGAGTAGACTGCGCATCCCTTCTGCGCTGGAGGTCAGTCCAGCATCCGGACCCACAGCGACACAGCATCCTCATCCTCCTCTTTTTTTAAAAATTCAACATAATG
The DNA here is from genome assembly GCA_017312705.2 of Penaeus japonicus. Taxonomy (NCBI): domain Eukaryota; kingdom Metazoa; phylum Arthropoda; class Malacostraca; order Decapoda; family Penaeidae; genus Penaeus; species Penaeus japonicus. Next base: position 367,515 of record BOPN01000546.1, on the reverse strand, counting down.
GCTGTTCCATCAAGTCCTCAAGGACCTTGTGGCCATCCGAGCGACTTTGCCCGAGGGAGGTTGAGAGGGGCTTGGAGGAGAGACGTAATTGGAAACATTCCCTTCTTATTGCACTTAAGATGAAAGCGATTCCCTTGGATCATGACGGGAGTGGCTTCAAGACGGTCGGTCTCTTTGGCGACATGGCTGAGCTCTTCTCTCTTCTGCATTTCCTCTATAATACATACACAACAGTGGGTAAAAAAAATCTGAAATATCCATCTTTTACCTCTTATCTAAGGCCAACCGCTGTAAGTAACTATTTCATCAATTGAGTATGCTGATCTCGATGGCTACTTTTTTCTTTCTTAAGCATTTGGAAATTGTGATTTGAATTCGGGATTTTTATTTTTATCCTCTAGCAAAACCAATGGAGAAAGTGTTTCAAAGCTGCCTGAAACAAATAATTCTAGCTAGATTACCTGCTGTCGAACTGTGTATTCATACTTGGAACCATACATTCAAAATTGTAATTGAAAAATAACACAAAAAATTATGAAATAAACGTTTTTTTTTTTGTGGGAGAATGAGATTGTTGATATTTTTATAAGAATGAATATATCTCGAAAGAACAAGCGAATGCACCAACAGAGACTAAAAATATTGTTCCACAGAAAGAGAAAAATCATAAACCATAGCCTGTGGAAAAGAAGTAATAAAACTTAAGGTGTAGAGGACACCCTTACCCATGATTTCCTGCCAGTGTTTCGGAAATCAGCTCAGAGGAAATCCTGGGTCTTGATAGATCACTGGTCCTGCAACAATATCTTTCTTAAACATGAACAAAATGTGAACATCATTATTGCTTGAAACTTTCTTTTAAAAAAACATTAATGTTACACTTGACATCTCCGAACGAGGAGAAAGAATATATAACATCATTGAATTGTATAGTTATTTCCTTACGCTAGAGAACATAGATATCTATGTCCTACTTTTGATTAAAAAGAACACATTGACTGTTGTTATACAATAGATAGATTAATTAACAAACTAATGTGGAAAATTACTCATGTAAATGCTGTCCATCTATTTATCACTAATATTCATAGTAGCAGCGAATGTGGTAGTAAGAATAGCAGTAATAGTAGTAGTCACAATAACAACGAGAACAAATTAATAACAAGGATAATATGAATAACAATGATTACGATAATAATGATAATGATAATGATAACAATAAGGATAGTAATGATAATGATAATGATAATGAAAATAATGATAATAAGTATAGGGATGGTGATAATGACAATGGTAATGATGATGATAATAAAAATGATGATACTGTTAATACAATGGTAATAATAATAATATTGATAATGAAGATTATAATGCTAATGATAGTAATAATAGCGAAACAATGATGCTAACAATGATAATGATAATCATAATATGACAACTACTACCACTACTACTTCTACTGCTCCTACTGCCAATGATAATGCTGACAGTAACAACAACAACAAAAACTTATATAGGAACAAGGAACTAAATGACAACTTGAATGGAGCTCATTCCAAGTCAGGGGAAAGTAAGCTGGCAAATCCGAATTAATTTACTAATTCTTAAGGTCAGAATGAAATAGATGTTTCCCAGAAACTAATACAATAAAGTTGTGTTCATAGGTGATGCTTTTCCAATGCAACAGAGTACTGGAAATAAATCCGTTGATATCCGCAGGAAATAGTAATGAATGTTTGAACTTTGTTATGTTCCAAAGAATGCCGTGAACATGATAATCAAGACGGAAAATTAAGTGTTGGGGGAAATAATACTGAATATAAATTTCTACAGTTTGATGGTACAGTAGTAGGAAGGAAATAGCCTATGTATGTGAAAATTGGATACGTTGTCCGTAGATTAAGTTAACGATTGAAAAAAGAACGATGGATTTCAATATATATATATATATATATATATATATATATATATATATATATATATACATATATATACATATATATATATATATATATATATATATATATATATAGAGGAGAAAGAGGAGGAAGAAAAGGAGGAGGAGAAAGAGGAGGAAGAAAAGGAGGAGGAGAAAGAGGAGGAAGAAAAGGAGGAGGAGAAAGAGGAGGAAGAAAAGGAGGAGGAGAAAGAGGAGGAAGAAAAGGAGGAGGAGAAAGAGGAGGAAGAAAAGGAGGAGGAGAAAGAGGAGGAAGAAAAGGAGGAGGAGAAAGAGGAGGAAGAAAAGGAGGAGGAGAAAGAGGAGGAAGAAAAGGAGGAGGAGAAAGAGGAGGAAGAAAAGGAGGAGGAGAAAGAGGAGGAAGAAAAGGAGGAGGAGAAAGAGGAGGAAGAAAAGGAGGAGGAGAAAGAGGAGGAAGAAAAGGAGGAGGAGAAAGAGGAGGAAGAAAAGGAGGAGGAGAAAGAGGAGGAAGAAAAGGAGGAGGAGAAAGAGGAGGAAGAAAAGGAGGAGGAGAAAGAGGAGGAAGAAAAGGAGGAGGAGAAAGAGGAGGAAGAAAAGGAGGAGGAGAAAGAGGAGGAAGAAAAGGAGGAGGAGAAAGAGGAGGAAGAAAAGGAGGAGGAGAAAGAGGAGGAAGAAAAGGAGGAGGAGAAAGAGGAGGAAGAAAAGGAGGAGGAGAAAGAGGAGGAAGAAAAGGAGGAGGAGAAAGAGGAGGAAGAAAAGGAGGAGGAGAAAGAGGAGGAAGAAAAGGAGGAGGAGAAAGAGGAGGAAGAAAAGGAGGAGGAGAAAGAGGAGGAAGAAAAGGAGGAGGAGAAAGAGGAGGAAGAAAAGGAGGAGGAGAAAGAGGAGGAAGAAAAGGAGGAGGAGAAAGAGGAGGAAGAAAAGGAGGAGGAGAAAGAGGAGGAAGAAAAGGAGGAGGAGAAAGAGGAGGAAGAAAAGGAGGAGGAGAAAGAGGAGGAAGAAAAGGAGGAGGAGAAAGAGGAGGAAGAAAAGGAGGAGGAGAAAGAGGAGGAAGAAAAGGAGGAGGAGAAAGAGGAGGAAGAAAAGGAGGAGGAGAAAGAGGAGGAAGAAAAGGAGGAGGAGAAAGAGGAGGAAGAAAAGGAGGAGGAGAAAGAGGAGGAAGAAAAGGAGGAGGAGAAAGAGGAGGAAGAAAAGGAGGAGGAGAAAGAGGAGGAAGAAAAGGAGGAGGAGAAAGAGGAGGAAGAAAAGGAGGAGGAGAAAGAGGAGGAAGAAAAGGAGGAGGAGAAAGAGGAGGAAGAAAAGGAGGAGGAGAAAGAGGAGGAAGAAAAGGAGGAGGAGAAAGAGGAGGAAGAAAAGGAGGAGGAGAAAGAGGAGGAAGAAAAGGAGGAGGAGAAAGAGGAGGAAGAAAAGGAGGAGGAGAAAGAGGAGGAAGAAAAGGAGGAGGAGAAAGAGGAGGAAGAAAAGGAGGAGGAGAAAGAGGAGGAAGAAAAGGAGGAGGAGAAAGAGGAGGAAGAAAAGGAGGAGGAGAAAGAGGAGGAAGAAAAGGAGGAGGAGAAAGAGGAGGAAGAAAAGGAGGAGGAGAAAGAGGAGGAAGAAAAGGAGGAGGAGAAAGAGGAGGAAGAAAAGGAGGAGGAGAAAGAGGAGGAAGAAAAGGAGGAGGAGAAAGAGGAGGAAGAAAAGGAGGAGGAGAAAGAGGAGGAAGAAAAGGAGGAGGAGAAAGAGGAGGAAGAAAAGGAGGAGGAGAAAGAGGAGGAAGAAAAGGAGGAGGAGAAAGAGGAGGAAGAAAAGGAGGAGGAGAAAGAGGAGGAAGAAAAGGAGGAGGAGAAAGAGGAGGAAGAAAAGGAGGAGGAGAAAGAGGAGGAAGAAAAGGAGGAGGAGAAAGAGGAGGAAGAAAAGGAGGAGGAGAAAGAGGAGGAAGAAAAGGAGGAGGAGAAAGAGGAGGAAGAAAAGGAGGAGGAGAAAGAGGAGGAAGAAAAGGAGGAGGAGAAAGAGGAGGAAGAAAAGGAGGAGGAGAAAGAGGAGGAAGAAAAGGAGGAGGAGAAAGAGGAGGAAGAAAAGGAGGAGGAGAAAGAGGAGGAAGAAAAGGAGGAGGAGAAAGAGGAGGAAGAAAAGGAGGAGGAGAAAGAGGAGGAAGAAAAGGAGGAGGAGAAAGAGGAGGAAGAAAAGGAGGAGGAGAAAGAGGAGGAAGAAAAGGAGGAGGAGAAAGAGGAGGAAGAAAAGGAGGAGGAGAAAGAGGAGGAAGAAAAGGAGGAGGAGAAAGAGGAGGAAGAAAAGGAGGAGGAGAAAGAGGAGGAAGAAAAGGAGGAGGAGAAAGAGGAGGAAGAAAAGGAGGAGGAGAAAGAGGAGGAAGAAAAGGAGGAGGAGAAAGAGGAGGAAGAAAAGGAGGAGGAGAAAGAGGAGGAAGAAAAGGAGGAGGAGAAAGAGGAGGAAGAAAAGGAGGAGGAGAAAGAGGAGGAAGAAAAGGAGGAGGAGAAAGAGGAGGAAGAAAAGGAGGAGGAGAAAGAGGAGGAAGAAAAGGAGGAGGAGAAAGAGGAGGAAGAAAAGGAGGAGGAGAAAGAGGAGGAAGAAAAGGAGGAGGAGAAAGAGGAGGAAGAAAAGGAGGAGGAGAAAGAGGAGGAAGAAAAGGAGGAGGAGAAAGAGGAGGAAGAAAAGGAGGAGGAGAAAGAGGAGGAAGAAAAGGAGGAGGAGAAAGAGGAGGAAGAAAAGGAGGAGGAGAAAGAGGAGGAAGAAAAGGAGGAGGAGGAGGAGGAGAAAGAGGAGGAAGAAAAGGAGGAGGAGAAAGAGGAGGAAGAAAAGGAGGAGGAGAAAGAGGAGGAAGAAAAGGAGGAGGAGAAAGAGGAGGAAGAAAAGGAGGAGGAGAAAGAGGAGGAAGAAAAGGAGGAGGAGAAAGAGGAGGAAGAAAAGGAGGAGGAGAAAGAGGAGGAAGAAAAGGAGGAGGAGAAAGAGGAGGAAGAAAAGGAGGAGGAGAAAGAGGAAGAAGAAAAGGAGGAGGAGAAAGAGGAGGAAGAAAAGGAGGAGGAGAAAGAGGAGGAAGAAAAGGAGGAGGAGAAAGAGGAGGAAGAAAAGGAGGAGGAGAAAGAGGAGGAAGAAAAGGAGGAGAAGAAAGAGGAGGAAGAAAAGGAGGAGGAGAAAGATGAGGAAGAAAAGGAGGAAGAGAAGGAGGAGGAAGAAAAGGAGGAGGAGAAAGAGGAGGAAGAAAAGGAGGAGGAGAAAGATGAGGAAGAAAAGGAGGAAGAGAAGGAGGAGGAAGAAAGGGAGGAAAAGAAAGAGGAAGAAGAAAAGGAGGAGGAAGAGGAAGAAGTGATACCCTCAACACTGGCTTCCCTCATGTACAACTCTACAATCTACACCGACATCCAATGGCTTCTTACAGCTGATAAACAATAACAACACTCTAAGACGACTCGAACATAAAATAAGAGAATACCATAATAAAGCCAAACAAACTTCAGACTGCGATGCTCGAGTCCTGTCTGAAGGAGAGTACATATCTACGTCAGACACAGAACCAAGGAGCCGAAGAACAGAGAAATCAATAAAAGAGGAAGACTCACTGTGGACTGACGAACTTATCCATGACTTGTGGACGGACCGTTGTAAGATTCTTAGAAAATGTGAACTCTCTTCTTTCATCATCTAGTCAGTCAATAGATGAGGAGGGCCCTTTAATTCTAACCACTAGATTAAAACTGCCCGAGTTTCATTGCGTTTCAAATGAGGTCAGGGAATCGGATGGGTGTCATATTGATACAGGTGTAGACGAGGACACGACTGGTAAAGATGTCTGGAAGAGAATTCAAGAATTGAGAAATACAGTGGAAGTGGATTATAGAAACAGCTTGGGTACAGTCAAACATGATGATAATATTATAGACCTAAAATGATTTAAATGCATCAAATACGTGAACGATTTTATAGATATAGATTAATCTACTGGTCTCTAGCATTACAAGGTACAGACAACAGTGGAAAAAAATGGTGTTACAGGCAAACCAATCCAAATAAAAACAAGCAAACAAACATGTCGCTAAACAGATGTCTCTAAAAGAACAGACAGCCATTCAGTGTCAGATCAGAGGGTGGAGGAGACGGGAAAGTATCTCAGATGGTAAGAAAGAAGTAACACTAAGCAGCAAGAGAGATATCAGATGTCGAAACTCTTGTTTCATCTTTCATCTGCATCTGTTTATTCTTTTAGGAATATCTGACTTTGATTAAAGTGACAAAAGTGAAAAAAGAAAAGCCTTCAGGAGGTCGAACAGGTTTTCCTTTTTTATTTCATCAAATATCATATTGTGGATTAAGATAAGGGAAGATTAATACAAAGGGCAGTTGGAAGAACATTTTGCGAAAGGAGAGGGGAAAAATGCAATGTTTCAAGAAAATGAAAAATAAAAGGATAGACAAACATCGATAGGGAGATAAAGAAAGAGAAAGAGTGAAAGAGCGAGCGAGTGAGCGAGAGAGAGAAAGAGAGAGAGAGAGAGAGAGAGAGAGAGAGAGAGAGAGAGAGAGAGAGAGAGAGAGAGAGAGAGAGAGAGAGAGAGAGAGAGAGAGAGAGAGAGAGAGAGATGGAGAGAGAGATGGAGAGATTGTGGGAGAGAGAGGAGAGAGAGAAATAGAGAAAGAGAGGAAGAGAGGAAGAGAGAGAGAGACAGAGAGAGGGTGCTCAATTATTTTATTTAATTATATTAGCGTGGTACAATACATATGAGAAACATGAATGCAGATGTTATTCATCGTTCAATATTGAGTTTCAACACTTAACTTCCAGTGATATTTCATCCTTTTAAATTCCAGCGCCAGATCCCTTGCTTTGAGTATGCAGCTTTTGATATAAAACTTTCAGTGATCAACATAAAGACTTCAACGTCGAAACTGTCCCTGTTCTGTGTCGACTCTGAATTCAATTGTGATGAAGACTTCCATTTTCAAACAAATATATATTGTATCAGCCATCCATGGCCCGATATCTGTCACTCAAAAG
>BOPN01000546.1:328113-330613 GCA_017312705.2 Penaeus japonicus | reverse complement strand
CACATTTTCTTTCTTTAATCTTATTCTCCGCTTGTCGTATTTTTATCGTCCCTCCCTACCCATCTCCTCTATCACTCTGTGTCTCTCTCTCTTTCTCTTTCTTTCTCCTCCTCTCTCTCTCTTCCTTTCTCCCTCCCTCTCTCCCTCTCTCCCTCCCTCCCTCCCTCCCTCCCTCCCTCCTTCCTTCCCTCCATCCATCACTCACTCACTCACTCACTCCCTCCCTCCCTCCCTCCCTCCCTCCCTCCCTCCTCTCTATCTCTATCTCTATCTCTCTCTATCTCTCTCTCTCTCTCTCCCTCACTCTCTCTCTCTCTTTCTCTCTCACACACGCACACCTCTCTTTGTATCTTCACTCCTTCCTTCCCTCCCTCTCTCTCTCTCTCTCTCTCTCTCTCTCTCTCTCTCTCCACCTCTTCTTCCTTTTGTATTTTCTTTTCACCTTGTCTAACCCTTTACTTTTTCCCCCTTCTTTCACATCTCCCTTGATCATTTTTCGTCCTCTTTTCGTCCCCTCTCCTCTCCTTCCGGTACTGAACGTGTTCTATCCCTTTCCTCTCCTTTCCACTCTCACCCTACCCTTTTCACCCTATCCCATCATCCTTCCCCATTCTTAGTCCCCGATCCCCCCCCCTCTTACTTCGAGCTCTTTCTCCACCCTACCCCCCTATTTACCCCCCCCCCCCCTCCTCCTCCGTCCCCTACCCTACGCTTTCCTTTTCCCATCTCTCCCTCTCTCCTTACCCTCCTCCCCCCTGCACCTCCCCCTCCGTCTTCCTACGCCCTCCCCCCTCTCCTCTCCCCCCTCTCCCAGGATCACCATCGGCGAGGACAATCGCGTGAGTGTTGTGGCGGCGGGACCTCGCACAGCAGCATCACTCAGCATCCTCCTCTTGGGACTCTCGTCTCAAATTCTTGCTGCTGATGCTGCGTCCTGGAGGATGCCCTTTTTAAAGATTATTTTTGGGTTCTAGATTTTTTTTTTTTTTTTTTTTTATGTCATCCTCATTGTTATTGTTTGTTGATTTTTTTTATTTTTTTTTTTTATCATGTGTTGGTTTCTGTCCTCTTCGTTGAGGTTGTGTTTACTTTTGCCTCTTTTTCTGTCTATGTCTTGTCCGTCTTTCTGCCATACTCATTGCCTTGTCTTATTTTGTCTCACTCTCTTTTCCCATCCCCCCTCCTCTCTCTCTCCTCTTTTCGTTCTCTCTCCTTCTCTCTTCGTCTTCGCCCCCTCCCCTCTCTCACACTTTCTCTCTCTCCCTCACCAACTTTCTCTGTTTTGCCATTGTCTACTTGCCACCCTCGGCTATGTTCCTTTTATTTCTAACGATTTTCCCTTTTTCCTTCACACATTTTTCCCCTTCTCTCTTCGACTTCTTTTCTCCTCTTATTTTTGTTTTTATTTGCTATATTTTGCTTTCACATTTCCTACGCCACTGCTCCTCTCCCCCTTCTTAATTAATCGGTTGCTGTTTGTCCCTCTCTTTCTCCATTCCTCTTTCTCTTCTCTCTCTATCCCCCCTCCCCCCTCCCCTCCCCTTTTCTCTCTTTCTTATAAGGGAATACTTATGGGAAAGGGAAGGGAAAAGAACAAAGAAAATAAAGAAAGGTAAAACTGAAGGGGAGACGAACAAAGAAGAAGAAGAGAGAGAAAAAGAGTAAGACAAACAATAAGCTAAACAGGAAAGAAGATACGAGATGAAAACAAAGACAGACGGAGAGATTGGATAAGCTGAAGTAAAAACAGAGAGAGAGAGAGAGAGAGAGAGAGAGAGAGAGAGAGAGAGAGAGAGAGAGAGAGAGAGAGAGAGAGAGAGAAGAGAGAGAGAGAGACCGATAAAGTGAGAGAGTGAGACAGATAGACAGATTGATAGATATATACTTAAACATACATACATACATACATACATACATACATATATATATATATATATATATATATATATATATATATATATATATATATATATATATATATATATATAGATAGAGAGAGAGAGAGAGAGAGAGAGAGAGAGAGAGAGAGAGAGAGAGAGAGAGAGAGAGAGAGAGAGAGAGAGAGAATCAGAGAGAGAGAGAGAGAATCAGAGAGAAGAGATAGATAGATAGGTGTACAAAGAGGAGATGCAGACAGACAAAAAGAAAGAAATGAATAGAGAGAGATATAGGTAAACAAACACATAAGGAAGCAGGTGGAAATAAATGAAATGATTTCGTAATTTTTCCTTAACCCAAAGCTCTTAAAAGGAATTCTAAAACTGGAACTAAAAACAGAACGCAAAAATGGAGCAGAAAAAGTCGTTGACAGGGCGCCTTCGTCATATTGACTTGTTTTCTTCGTTTCGCATGGCGTGTTCAGTGTGCCTGCTCAAACAAGCGCCTTCTTTGCTTCTCACTTGGGTTTGTTTATGCTATTCTTCACATAAACACACATATATACACAACACATACGCATAGCAAACACACACAAACACACTCAAACACATACACACATAGA
>BOPN01000546.1:313113-318113 GCA_017312705.2 Penaeus japonicus | reverse complement strand
AGACACATGGCAGGTATTATGGCAGATGAGATTTGCAAACGCCTTGATGAGAAAGTTGATTTTCCAGAAGAAAAGGCAGGTTGCAGCTACGAGGGACTAATGACTTGAGAGAAGTTAATCGACGGGGAATCTTGCTATTGCGTGGAATATAATGGAATATTTGAGGTTTCGAAAGAGAATGAGTGTGTATAAAGATTTCTTGGTGAAAGTATGAAGACATGGAGAGTGAAGCTGGGGTGTGGGTTAGTTTGTTTTGGAGGTTATTGATTAAACTGAGAATATACCACGGGGACCCTCTGTCACCTTTGCTGTTTACAACGTGCTTGACACCTTTAACTGGCATTTCGTACAGACATACAGTAGATATGGTATTTGGTATTGATAAGTGTAAAGCTATTGTGATCGACCTTTCAGTCTGGATCCTCGAAAGGGTAGAAATCAAGCAGGAGGAGGAAAAAGGAAGGCAGTGAGGTAAAAGATATAACTAGCCACATCAACTAAAAATAGTTTTGAAAGACCTATTTAGTATCAAAAAAAACTGCACGTCTTTTTGCGTATCTAAAAAGCGAAGACTTATTGAAGAGATATTCGCAGGCTAACGACCGGGCAGGTGAAGTCCGCCACCAGAAAGGCACACCTGAGGCAGACAGAGAGGGCACGCTGGTGTTCGCCAGGGCGACACGCTGTCGCCATTTTGTTTACCTGTTTAGTGTTTTATATAACTGCACTCTTGGGTCGGCCAACCCTTGCCAGCGGATTACATCCATGTCCTGTGAGCCGATGTTAGAAGGTATAGATATATATATCGGTTGTGTATATGCAATCGGAGTAAAACGCGAGCTTATTGTTTTATTTCTTTTTCCGATCTTTTATTCTTTACCCTTTATTTGATTTTCAACCAGTAAAAGTGCTGCCAAATAAAGTATGTGCACTTTGCAGAATAGAGAAGTTTATTTATGAAACGACCCAAACAACGTGTTGGAGTTCAAAAGGAGTGTTGATGGTAAAGTATTACAGTGAATCTATATATGCTATGAAATCTTTACTATAAATACTCTTATCTATAAAGGTATACTTACACATGCTAATATTTATCTACGCTCTCACATAACTGTGCTCTGGCTCATACGTCATTACAGTCGTTGATACACACTTACACACATGATGCTTGAAGACTAGATCCCTTTAAAGAAAAACTAGACCTGTGCTCGTGAAAAGATTGGGTTAAAGATGCAGAACGTAATGATGATGATTCTTTCGGTTGTGATAATGTAAATATATTGAAAACCAATGTTAATTTGATAGCCCAACTATTAGATTTCCTTTTGGCCATATGACTTTAGAGCGGACCACGCGCTATCACTACTAAGGTCGTTTTTCTTGATCCTGAGGCAACTAGATTACTCATGACAAGCTACTGAAACTGGGTGAAACATCCCGTAGACTTTGCGGCTGTGGTGTTTAAATTTAATCTACTAGCGACAAAGCGATAGCTGTGGAAAGAGGACCAATACAAAAGACAGAGGAGATTGAGTTGCTTGATGAACAGACAACCATCACGAGACTGACGTGGAGAGAATATGTTTACCCAAAAATGAGAGTGGAAGGGAACCACGATTGAGTTCAATACTAGTATTAGAAAAATATGTTAGGAATAGCCATGAATAGTTGAAAACAGCCTCCAGGGAGGATGACAAAGAACAGCTAAAAACAGAAAAAAGAGTTCAAGCAACGCATGTATTGTGAAAAAAAAAAAATAGCATGAGGCAGATTCAAATAAAAGATTGACAGTCACAAGTTAACACAGAATGTATGGAAAAGAAAATGAGAAATTAACAATATGACAAGTGAATGTTAAAAGTAAACACTAAAGAGAAGAAAAATTCGTTATCAACAATATTCACCAGGAGATCTGCAGAAACAGGAAAGTAGTTGAAACTGGAATGAGCAATAACCTATGGACCTTGATGATACAGACAGACCATATAATCTATCAGCGCCAACCAGATGAGGTAGATGATGCAAAAAGACGGACCAGTACCTTGCAAAAACAAAAAAAAAAAAAAAACAAAAAAAAAAAACAAGATCTGGTATATGAAGAAGACATTAACACCAGACATCGTTAGGAAATTAGGAACAACACCTAAAAAGTTCCCAGATAGATTACATGACCTGGAAATTAAAATCAATATGCACTATGATAGACACTGATAGAACCCTTAGAGAGGTTATTGAAATTTTGAGATTTGAGGAACCTAAAGAAAATAAATTTCATTGGTATTAGCATGTGCGTAGTCGCCAATGATAGTAATAGCGATAATGATAATGATAATGATAAACATGACAATAGCAATGGTAATGTTGATAATCATATCAACATACCACTACTATGGTCATTACTGGTGATGGTGGTGGTAATAATAATAATGATAATAATGATAATGATAATGATGATAACAATAACACTGACAATGACAATAGTAACAACAATAGTGATAATGGTAATAACACTAACAATAATCATAGTAATAATGATTATAATAAAAAGATGATGATACTACTAATAATCATGATAATGACAAATATTATCTTTATCATCATTATCATGATTATGATAATGATAGTAACAACAATGATGATACTGATACTGCTACTACTGCTAAGTGTAATAGTAATGATTATCATAATAACGATAATAGTAATAATGATAATGATGTTGAAAATGATAATGTTGAAAATTAGGATAATGGAAAGGATGATAATAGTAAAAACAATAATGTTAATGCTAACACTACCAACGGTATTGAGGAGCTATGGTAATAACAATAATGATAATCATCATCATCATCATTGCTATAACAACAATGACCATTATTACTACAACAATAATGGTATCAATGATAATCATTATCATTGTACTATCTCCAACTTCTATACTACTAATGCTAATGGTAGTAATGATAATAATAAAAGTAGTATAGTAATAATATTAGTGATGATAATAAAAAATTATAATGATAATAAGAATAAATATCATCACTATCATCATAATCTTAATAATGATAACAATGCCAGCTGCATCAACAATAATGAGATGAAAGATGGTGAAAAATAATGATAATGATGTCGATGAGGATACTAAAGAAAGAAAAAATCATACTAAAATTCATCCTAGTAATACATAACAACAAAAACATCAACAACAACAACAAAATAATGACAATATAAAAAATAGTAAGGAAAATAAAGAGAAGCGAAGAAGGAGTTAGCGTTTATCTATGATACAAACATCGACAGACAAAGAAAAGAAAAGAAGAGAAAAGAAAAGAAAAAAGAAAGAAAGAGAGAGAGAGAGAGAGAGAGAGAGAGAGAGAGAGAGAGAGAGAGAGAGAGAGAGAGAGAAGCAGGACATTAACAATTCAAAGAAGTGTTAGAGAAATGAAATAAGAGAAGTGGAGCATCTTCGAACAAAAACAATTAAGAAGAAAGGACTAAATAATACTCTAGAGGGGCCAAGAACGGGCGTTATGAACAACGAATAAAAGGAATCAGACAAAAATAATTAAACGACAGAACTATCACCCTGTTGGGAGAACCTTCAAAAGGGGATTTTACACCTCGATAGTCTTTGGAATTTAATCCCATTAGCTATGGTTCTTCGAAAAGCAAAGGTTAGCTGTCAAGGGGAAATGTGAAGGTGAGTCATTTCCCTTTCGTGGCCGCTTTAAAGTCCTCTGGGAAGAGTGTTGAAATAGAAATTGACAGATCGATTACGAGAGGTCAAAGGACATTGCACTGCCGATAGAGGAAGGCGGTTATAGATGGAACTTGACACTGGAGCTTGACAGGAAGAAGGGAAAGATATGAACAACACACACACACACACACAGATATATATATACATATATATATGAATCACAAAAAGCATAACCACGGTAAGGTGCACAAAACAGATATAATAAAACACTCTCGACATTTCGAACTTTTTAATGAAAGTTCCTCATCAGGCGTGAGCAATCAAATAAATGAATAGTAGAAGTAAATTTTGACAAGAATATATACAGAAAGGATGACAGCAGGAACAAGGGCTGAATCAGGTCACTGAAGGATATTTAAGGTCAATTAATCTAGGGAATGATATATATATATATATATATATATATATATATATATATATATATATATATATATAAATGTATACACACACACACACACACACACACACACACACACACACACACACACACACACACACACACACACACACACACACACACACACACACACACACACACACACACACACACATATATATATATATATATATATATATATATATATATATATATATATATATATATATAGATATATAGATAGATAGAGAGAGAGATAGAGAGAGAGAGAGAGAGAGAGAGAGAGAGAGAGAGAGAGAGAGAGAGAGAGAGAGAGAGAGAATAAAGACCTGAAAATAAAAGAAAAACCTTACAGACTAGAGTTGTCTGTCAGGCCTCTTGTTTCTGCCGCTCAGGAAACAGTATCGAATAAGTTTGACGAATAATGAATGAATGAATGGATAAACAAGATCGTGATCAATGTATTATAAACAAACGACATCAGTGATCACAAATGATGACAAAGAAGGTGGCAGAGATCTGTAAATGATAGACATTTCACAAGAATTAATATCTGGTCCGAGATAATAGATTATGATGATAATGATAGTGATAATGGTAGTAATAGTAGTAATTATTATAATCACAAGAGAGATGATAATGATATTGATAATAGTAATAAAGGTAATAAAAATTATGATGATAATATCAATAATGAAGATAATGATAACTATAATGATATGATAATAATAATACCAATAGTAGTAGTAATGATAATAATAATCATGATAAGATGACAGTAATAATAATGATGGTAATGGTGCTGATGATAACAACAACAAAAACAACAACAAATAAAATACTGAAAATGTTAGTAATACTGATAAT
>BOPN01000546.1:303113-308113 GCA_017312705.2 Penaeus japonicus | reverse complement strand
GCTACAAGTGTAAGCTACATCACAGACATCAAATATGGAAGGTGAACTTGAGGAAAACTGATGAATTTTATCGTTCAAGATAGTTCTAATGCAAACGATAATCTATTCTAGAAAAAGAAAGACATCACTAGATCCTCCTTTGAAATTACAACTTACAGAGATCTTAGGTGATGAAGGCACCATATATCGTCGACGTAAAAAGAGAAGGAAAAACTCGAGCAAAGTAAACAAGCTTAAAGTCAATTGTCAAAAAAGGAGCAGGGAAAGAGAAAAGACAAAAGTTGCTAATAACGCTCATCTAACATCAAATAAAAGTCATGTTATTCTATTCTTCTTCTTCTTCTCCTTCTCTCTTTATCAAACACAAATGCCCTCCACGCAAGGAAGGTATTTGCAACGGAACTTATAACAAAGAAAGATTAGTAGCTGAGATTGTCATAATGGTTCCTCATGGTAGTTATTGTATCCCATTTCTGCAGAGATTGCAAAGGACACGCTTAATTTGATTTCGATTGACGTCGTTGTATCCAATTTCCTATCTAAAGTCGCTTTCTAGAATTAGGGTAAAAGTGAAGAAGGTAATAGAACACGAAAAGGGTCGGTACTAAAACGTAATGAATATCAAACAGTTTAATCGCTTCTTGTTGAAAATACAGACATCGAGTTTGTGCTTTGCTTTGAAAATCATTCCATCACCGTCTTAATCTTTTTTTTTTTTTTTTTAATCTATTTATCATTATTATCATTATCATTATTTATCATTATCTTTTTTTTTTTTTTTTGGTTTCTTAATCTTTGAAAAATATATGGCACTCACGTCCTTTACCTATCTGTAAGTGTAACATGACATGTCACTTTATTTCTGGTTGCGTTGCGTGTGACATGAATTCGCTATTTCTGGATATGTGACAAAGTGTGACATAATTTCCCGTTTTCTTTACATAATACGAGATGATATGTTATCTCGTTTTCTTTATCATGTTTGATACCGATTTTTTTTTTCTTTATTTTTTTTACTCTTCGAAATAAAGTCTGAAGGTAGAATGACAGTAGGAATTTGATAGGATTTACACCCTTATGTACAATAACCAAAAGTTGTTTTTGATCATTTCCTTGTTTTTGTATTTCATTTATGGAATTCTTTCCGCTGTTTTGTTTTTGTTAGTTGATTATTTATTTTTCTCATCAAAATCATAAGTAGCAGTAGTAGTAGTAGAATTATTAGTAGTAGTAGTGGTAGAGATGTTGTAGTAGTAATATTATTAGTAATAGTAGTAGTTGTAGCCGTAGTGGTAATATTAGTATTAGTAGTAGTAGTAGTAGTGGTAGTAGGAGTTGTAGTAATAATATTAGTAGTAATAGTAGTAGTATAGGTAGTAGCAGTTGTAGTAGTAATATTAGTAGAAATAGTAGTAATAGTAGTAGAAGTGGTTGTAATAGTAGTAATAATATTAGTATTAGTAGTAGTAGTGGTAGTAGGAGTTGTAGTTTAATATTAGTAGTAATAGTAGTAGTAGTAATAGTAGTAATATTAGTAGTAGTGGTAGTAGGAGTTGTAGTAGTAATATTAGTAGTAATAGTAGTAGAAGAAGTAGTAGTAGTAGCAGTAACAGCAGTAGCACTCTTATAATTTTATCTATAGTATTATTCCGTCGCCGTGGTATAGTGCTTTCTTGCTCCAGCAGCGGAATTATCACTGTTGCTGGTGGTGTTTGTTTTTTATCATTCCCATCATTATGATAATGAAAGGTATTATTATCATTAACATTAATATGATTGCTTTTGTTTTTACTATTGTCACCATCATCTTATCATTGTTGTTATTATCATTTTTGTGATCATTATCATTATTGTTACTATTATTATCATTATCATCCCCCTTCTCCTATTCCTCCTCCTCCTCACCATTATCATAATCATCATTATCATCATCATCATCAGCACCATCACACTCCTCCCTCTCCTCCTCCACCTTCTCCTCCTCCTCCTCCTCCTGCTCCTCCTCCTCCTCCTCATCATCATCATCATCATCACTATCACCATAACCATCATCATCACATCACCATCATCAGCACCATCACCACCATCCTCTTAACCATCGTTCTCACCATCATCCCTACCATTAACGACCAATAACCACTACTCTTCCCCTCATCACCACCATGCAACATGCAACATCATTCAACATCACCTTTTTCCCATATCATTCACCCCCCCCCCCCCAAAAAAAAAAAAAAAAAACATGCAGTCTAACGTCTGACTTACACGAGTTTCCCCATAAATACGAGAGAAAAAGTGTTTCTACAACTACAGTTTTCGAAGGTATGTTGCTATGTTAGACGAAGCTGGTAAAGGAGAGAGAGTCAATTAAACACTTTAAGGATATTTTCATTTTCTACCTGTCGGGGTTTGTCCCTTTTGGGTAGGATTATTTCCCTGTTTTTTTTTTTTTTTTTTTTTTTTTTTTTTTTTGAGAGAGAGAGAGAGTGAGAGTGAGAGAGTGAGTGAGAGAGTGACAGAAATGAAGGGAGAGAGAGAGAGGGAGAGAGAGAGAGAGAGAGAGAGAGAGAGAGAGAGAGAGAGAGAGAGAGAGAGAGAGAGAGAGAGAGAGAGAGAGGTAGAGAGTGAGAGATAAATAAATGGATAGAGAAAGAGAGAGAAGGACAAAGGGAGAGAGACAGATTGACGTATAGGTAGGTATAGAGAGAGATAAGTAGGTAGAGAGGGAGAGATAGATAGATAGAGAGAGAGAGACGGATAGGTAGGTAAAGGCAGAGAGAGAGATAAATAAGTATGTAGAGAGCGTGAGAGAGAGAGAGGAAAGGAGAGAGGGAGGGAGGATGGAGGGTAAGTACGCTGAACAGTGACAAGTAAAGGAAACAGTAAATACGTTATGTGATTGTGTTCGTGTGGCTTATGTGATTGTGTTCGTGTGGCTGTATGTGTTTTTGGATGAGTGTTTGCTTGATGTGAGGTATTTAGATAATCATGAAGTGCTATTTTCAATCATGTTATATATATGTATGTATATATATATATATATATATATATATATATATATATATATATATATATATATATATATATATATACATATATATATATATATATATATATATATATATATATATATATATATATATATTCTATACTTTTAAGAAACCGCACGCATATAAATAAACACACTCAAAAAACACACACACTGGCATTCACACTCACTTTACACAAAACACACCCACCCATACACATCCCCCAAGACATAAAGCACATATAAATACATGCCCATTCGCATACACCCCCCTCCCCCTCACACACAAAAACAAATAGAGAACATACACCCTAAAACACCAACAAACATCAAACACACCCAAACACACCTTAACAAAACACCCATACACATAAACCTCTACACACAGAGAGAGATTATACACCCACACACACAAATATTTCGTACATACGACTTACAGGCAGCTTACATACACACCTACATATTAACGCCTTTCATCCACTCCAGTACATACATACCCCCCCCCCACGCACACACACACACACATATACACACCACACACCCACTCTGACTCTCAGACGATGACAAAGCACGCCCACGCTCCCACACAAGGCCGCCCAAAGTGTCCGTTTTCATCAACTTGCATCATGTTTTACAACCATCTCTCATCTCATACTCCACTCCCCCTTTTCCCCCCACCCCCACCCCACCCCTCTCTCTCTCACTCTTGCCTTCCATTCCTATCCGCTAACATGCGCCCCTACCCTACCCACTCCCCCCTCCCATCGCTGTCCCCTATCCCTTCCTTACACTGCTCCTCCCCTCCCCCTCCCCCCCTTTGCCTTTCAGTTCTACCCCCCCCCCTTCCCCTCTCCCCGTAGGCCAGAAGAAAACATTATCGTTTGCGAAGAGAATTTTTTTTCTCTTCTTTCTTTCTTTCTTTCTTTTTTATTTACTTTTTTGGCGAAAAATTTACAAAATAGGATAAGATTGATCGCGGGATTTCCTGAGGGTAATGTATCACCGGGCTTGTCTTGTGAGAGGGGAAGGAGGGGGAGGGAGGAGGAGGGGAGGAGGAGGAGGAGCAGAACATAGGAGGGAGGGAGAGGAGGAGGAGGAGGAGGTGGAGGAGCTAGGAGGAGGAGGAGGAAGTATAGGAGGAGGAGGAGGAGGAGGAGGAAGGGGGGCAGAGCATAGGAGGAGGAGGAGGAAGAGGAAGAAGTTAGATGGTTAAGGAGGATGGAAGAGAAAGAGAGAAGAAGGTGGAAGGGAGAAGAGAAAGGGAGGAGTTGGAGGAGAAGGATGAGAAAGGGGAAATGGGGGAGATGGGGAAAAGTTGAAGGTTAAGAGGAGGGAGGAAGGGGAAGAAAAGGGGGAAAGCGTGAAAGGAGGAAAAAGAGAGTAGGGAGAGGAAGAGACGAAGAGGAAATAGTGAGAAAGAGGAGAAAGGAGAAGGTGAGGAAGAGGAGGAAGAAAAGGAGGAGGAGGAGGAGGAGGAAGAGGAGGAAGAAAAGGAGGAGGAGGAGGAGGAGGAGGAGGAGGAGGAGGATAGAAAAAGAAAGAGGGGAAAGAACAAGGAAAGAAGAAGGGAAAAAGAAGATGTTAGAAGGAGGAAGAAGAAGAAGAATGAAGAGGAGACAAAAAGGAAATCATAAGAATGAGAGAAGATGAAATAAGACAATATAAGAAGAAAGAAACGAAACAAGAAGGAGGAGGAAGAGGATAAAGAGAAGGAGGAAGAAGAGGAGATGAAGGAAAGAGGAAAGAGAAGCATAGAGGAAGTAATAAAAAGGTCAGTATAGAAGCCTTCCATAATTTATCTTTTTTTACGAATGGGTATATAAATTTTACCCCAAGAATATTCAACAACTTACAAAAAATGTATTGTTGATGCCCCAATAACATTTCCTTAGTGAAAAAATCACCTTCCGCCATATTTCCTTTAAGATGAAAAATATAGATAGATAACTTTATCTATCTATCTACCCATCTG
>BOPN01000546.1:285613-288113 GCA_017312705.2 Penaeus japonicus | reverse complement strand
AGTCTTTAATCTCATGTAGCAAAATGCCGTGATCTATTTTGTCAAATTCTTTTGCGAAATCTAGGTATATTGCATCAACTTATATATTTTCAATTAGGCCCTTTAGTATGTGTTCGAAGTGTGTCAGGATCTGTGATAAATCAGATTTATCACTTCTGAATCCATGTTGCCCGGGATTTATCTTGTTTCCTTTGTCTAAAAACTGGAAGATCTTTTTCCTCACTACCCTTTCAAATATTTCTATTATATGAGATGTTAATGTTACTGGTCTATAATTTTTGGCCTGACCTTTTTTTCCCACCTTTATATATTGGAATTGTAATAGCCTCTTTCAGTTAGCCGGGGATAATCCCCTTGTCCAAAGATTTCCTCCACAAAATTACCAGTGGCTTTGCTATGGTTTCATCTGGTCCAGCTGCTGAGTTTATTGAGATTTCACTTACTGCTTCAAGAATATATTTTTTCCATTGAATATAAAGTCAGTGAGACATTCATCTTCGTCACTGATAATAGTAAAATGTTGATGTGGTTCTGTTATTAAATTTTCTATTCTTCGGACACTATAGACTTCTTCATATTGCAGTTTGAGTAATTCAGCCATTTCCTTTAAATCCTTTATTTTCCTTTATTTCTTCGGCTGCTTTTGGTTACTTATAGACAGTTTTAATTTATCTTCTAATAGCTTTATCTCTGCTTTGATCCTTTCTCTCTTGACATGATCTGTTGGTTTTTTCCAATTTGTTAACCTTATTTTTCTTGTTTCTTTACATGATCCTTCGATCTCTTGGTATAATTTTCTTGTTTCTGTTGTTTACAAACATCTTTACGTGCATTATAAGGATTCTTTAGTAAATCATTTGGTGTTAAGAGGACCTCAATATCTTTCAGTGACTCTTCTAGTGTTGCATTTTTTTCCAATCTACTTGATTGTAACTAAAGTTTAAAGATCTGAGACTCTTTTCTGCTTCAGCTATCTGTTATCACTATTTATTTATTTATTTTTACTTATTTATTGTGATTTCAATTATGTTGTGGTCTATTTAAGCTAAATAAGTTGATGACATGTTATGTACATCTTCCCCTATAGTAATAAAAGCAAGGTCCAGTATAATTTCCTCCCTTGTTGGAATTTTGATGATGTGTTTAAGGTTCAAATTTTCTTCCAAATTTAAAAGCATTCTCGCATGTTGTTTTTCATCATTAGTGGCAAAGGGGAAATAAAAATCGCCAAGTATCATGATAGCTTCAATTTACCTTGTACTTACTAATAATGCCTAGTGATTCATTGAAAGATATTTCTGCTGTTCCAGGAGGTCTGTATGAAATAATATATAGCTCTTTTATATCTCTTGTCAATACCCCTAGTATTTCTACTATATTATTAGAGTATTCTATTACAATATCTATTCTAGTTGCTAATTCTTTCCGGATATAAAGAACTCCTCCTCCTCTGACTCTCTTATTTCTATCTTTCAGTATTAGCTCATAGTTATTAATTTTAATTTCTTCATTTTTTATGTCTTTATTCAGATGTATTTCTGTAAGGGCTATCATTGAATAATTATTCCTCTTTGCCATGTCCTCTAGATATGTTGGTTTTGTCTGGTTACCTTTTGGATATGATCCCTGTATATTTAGCAATATGAGTTTCAAATAAATTATTTCTTTGCGTGTCCACATTACCTATTGTTGTTAGATCGTTGATGTCGTTTACTCCACTTTTGGGGAAGCTGAACCTTCCCTCGGTGTAGCGGTGGGCGTTTCATCACCTGCCTTTGTTCGAATAGGTATGCTTCGCAGAACTGAATTTCCTTGTGTATTGCTGGTGATATACCAGTGTTTTCATGCTCCGTGTTTTTCTCTGTTTTCTCTTAGTTTATTTATCAAAGTCTTTTGATTTTGCCTTTTTTCATAGATCAAGTTCGGTGATATCCATGTTTCTTTGTATTCTTTCCATCAGTTTTCATTTGTTTTTCATTTTCTTATTTGACCTTAATTAAGCTTAGTCTAAAAGCTTCATTTAAATATTTGCCATCTTTAAAGGCACTCTTAGCTTTGATAATTTCATTGAGCTTCAGTTTTGTTATGATATCATTAATAAATTTTATATAATTTGTTTTCCTGATTTCAGGATCCTTTTCTTCTTTTTCTTCCAGATTTTATATAAAGAGCCTGTTTACTTTGAATGTATTTTCATTTTTCTCCTCTGACTTTTCTTTTGTAGGTTGTTTTGTTTTTGGTTGCTTCTTTTTGTCGCCGACAACTTTCCAGTCAGCCTCATCATCTGTTTTTGTTTGTTCAGTGTCTTAAATATCATTGTCTGGAATATTTACGACCTGTTTATTTGATTTTTGCTTTACTATTTCAGAAAACATTTTTTTTCTTCTTCCTTATTTAGTTTACTTGGCTGACCAGTTGCATTCTCTTGTTCCTTCTTTGCCTTTACTTTTACCTTTTTAGTGTCTTGTTCAGCCTTTTCTGTTTCCAAGTCAGCAGCCTG
>BOPN01000546.1:245613-250613 GCA_017312705.2 Penaeus japonicus | reverse complement strand
CGAATACATCCTGCGAAGCCGAGATAAAACGGCGAATCAGGCTAGGTTGGAGTGCATTCGGTACACATAGTAATATAATACGAGGTCGTCTGCCACTATGTCTAAAGAGAAAGATTTCTGACCAATGCGTCCTCCCCGTCATGACATATAGGTCAGAAACATGGACTACGACCAAGGCACTCGAGAGGGAATTAGTAAGCGCCCAAAGAGGAATGGAAAGGCTTATGCTAGGAGTTAGTTTAAGAGGCAAGAAAAAAGCCACATGGATCAGGCAACAAAAAAAGTAGAGGATATACTCAAGAGCGTCAAGAAGAAAAAGTGGCAGTGGGCTGGACACATATATCGGAGACAGGACAACAGGTGGACAAAGAAAACAACAGAATGGGAAATACACGACACAATAAGACCAAGGGCAAGACCAATGACTAGATGAAATAGCGGGATGAAATAGCGAATTTCGCAGGAGTAAACTGGAATCAGAGGACACGGAATGACTGGGAAAGATTAAGAGAGGCCTATGTCCTGCAGTGGAATGATACAGGCTGATGATAATGATGATATCTATATATCTCTCTCTCTCTCTCTCTCTCTCTCTCTCTCTCTCTCTCTCTCTCTCTCTCTCTCTCTCTCTCTCTCTATATATATATATATATATATATATATATATATATATATATATATAAATATATATATGTATGTGTGTGTGTGTGTATTCGCATGCGCGCATGTATGTGTGTATGTATACTTATTTATATTTAGATATCATTTCTCCATCAAGCAGCTGGAGACCCGCTATCTCCAGCATGAACTGGTAAAAATGCATAGGATTTATATCTGAAAATCACAGACAACAACGAGTGATCCGTCATCTCTTTGCATGTTTAGACGCCAGAGAAGGAAAGTGGAAAAAAAAGAACGGAAGAAAAAAACAAACAAAAAACGTTTATGTTTTTGCTGTGAGAGGAGATGGACCTTTGGCTTCACATCAAAGCTGTAACTAAATGTAGTTTCCAGCATAGCAAAAGATCGATAAAGGCTATATCCAGAAATCGAGAAATCGAGAATAAAAAAAAAAAAAAAAAAAAAAACAACGAAATTAGATATAAATATTAATATCATAGACCGAAAAGCTTAGCCCTTCTTTAATCATGAACCACATAATAATGAGAAATCTATAGACGACCGAAGTATTCAAACACTTTTACAGAAATTCACAGCCTGAACGTCATCTGTCGAAAACATACGCCATGAATTTTGAAGAAGCGCAAGAAGAACCTTCACGTATGTCTCTTTGGCAAAATAAATCTCTGGGCATATTGCTTTGCCGTTGCACACGAGACAATTTCTGAGTGTTTTCATTGCGGGGAAATTGACGTTTGGTGTTCTGATTATTTCATTTCTTTATTATTGCTATTGTCAGTCATATTATCAATTGTGTCATTGTTATGATGAGATTATGATGATAGTGATTATCGTGTATTATTGTCATCATGATTGCACATATTTATAATATGTATAACATATATAAGCCTCTCTCTCTCTCTCTCTCTCTCTTTATATATATATATATATATATATATATATATATATATATATATATATATATATATATATTTATATATATATATACATATATACATAAATATATATATATAAATGTATAAATAAATATATATATATATGTACATATATATATATTTATTTATATATATGTATATGTGTGTGTGTGTGTGTGTGTGTGTGTGTGTGTGTGTGTGTGTGTATGTGTGTGTGTGTGTGTGTTTGCTTGTGTTTGTGCGTGTTATATCATGGAATGAATGAGGATTACAGTAAACAGAAGATTAACTTCTTTATCCATCTTCAGACCAGGAGGAAGGCTGGCTAAGAAATTACTATTTTAATCTGATGAAATTACTCTTGGAATCCAAATTAATCTTTCGAAATGACACAAAACCGGATTACGGGAACTGTGACATCAAGGAAAATATTAAATTGTCGCCCTCTTCCCTCACAAAACGGACAAAAAAAAAAAAAAAAAAAAAAAAAAAAAAAAAAAATCCTCTGGCCCGTCATTATTGTTAGCTCATTAGCGCAATGTAAACTGGAGGAATTTGAATTGCCGAGATAATGTAATCAAGCTTTATCATATTGTTGGGAACTAAGTTATTCGTTTCATTGCTTTACTTTTTCTGTATTTCCCCTCTGACAGGCAAATGACATGACACAATAGGATCATATATCTTCTAATGATTTAATCGTCATCCCCCTCCCCCCCTCGGCCCAATCCCCCCCCCCCCAAAAAAAAAAAGAAAAAAAAAAAAAAACACAACAAAAAAACACCAATTTTAGTCTATCAACCATCACATTAAATTCACATTGTTTTAAGGATACATGTAATCACCCTCACCCCACCCCACCCACCCACACATCCCCCCATAAATCTAGCAATGACATAACATACAGCGAACCGATATCGTACCGTGCTGTAGATAACACCGTATACCGTCCCACGTAGCCTAACATACCTTCCATTTTAGTGACAAACCATACTTTGCTTTAGATCGTATCCTGACATTATTCCGACATTCCGTTTCCAGTTTGAAGCTCAATAAGGTTACAGGCAAGTGTGTTCTCCGTAACATAATCATTCGACGTAACTGAATAACGTAACTAGATTTTGCGTTCACCCCGTCCCGCGTTCGCCATTACGCTACCAGCTGCAAATGTGCCAAATGTCGGACAAACAACTTTGGGACGCGAAAAGAGATTGACTTCTTGCGGTCCAAGTGCCACTGTGTCAGGAATCTTCTTGTGTGCCGTTGTTGTTATTGTTGTTGTTAAGATCATGGTGTTAGTATTAGTAACAAGGGTGATATTAGTAACAGTAACAGCAATAATGATTATGGTAGATATTTTTAATTATGATATCGGTTATAATTATCCTTATAAAATTGATGATAATGATAACTTATGATAATAAGGATAATAATAATAATGATAATGATAATGATAATGATAATACTAATGATGACAATAAAAAATATGAAAATGATAATAACGAGGATGTCATAATGAAACTAAAGATAATAATAATGACAATATTGATGATCATCCTAATCTATATCGATCTTTTCAGGATCCTAAATCTTATCATTATGATCATTATTGTTGTAATTATTCCTATTCTGATTGCCATTCTCATAATACACTTTTCAATGACAATATCATAATAATCATGTCAATGGTAGTATAAATAGTAACAATACTTAGGAAGTAAAGTAATCAGAATAACAATCAAAGCGACAATAATTGCAATGCTAATAACGATGACTTTGATGAGTCCGATGAATGTTGCATAAGTGAAAAAATAAAGAATAAAAGATGCATTTAATTAATTTCATATATGAGAATTTGATTAATCGTGTAGTGCAATTTTCATCAACAATATCTCTTGCTATATTTAGTCATATCATCATATATATATATATATATATATATATATATATATATATATATATATATATATATATATATATATATATATATATATATATATATATATATATATATATATATATGTATATATATGTACACACACACACACACACACACACACATATATATATGTATGTATGTATATATATATTTTTTTCAAATATGAAAGAAAGAAAAACATAAACAAATAAGGAAATAAAGAAAGATAGAAGAAGAGTAAGAAGAAAAAAAAAGAAGGGAGGATATATATATATATATATATACATATATATATATATATATATATATATATATATATATATATATATATATATATATATATATATATATATATATATATATATATATATATATATATATATATATATATATATATATATAGAGAGAGAGAGAGAGAGAGAGAGAGAGAGAGAGAGAGAGAGAGAGAGAGAGAGATGTACACACACACACACACACACACACACACACACACACACATATATATATATATATATATATATATATATATATATATATATATATATATATATATGTATGTATATATATATTTTTTCAAATATGAAAGAAAGAAAAACATAAAAATAAGGAAATAAAGAAAGATAGAAGAAGAGTAAGGAGAAAAAAGAAGGAGGAAAGAAGGAGAAAACGACGACGACGATGACGAAGAAGAAGAAGAAAATAAAGAAGAAGAAGAAGAAGGAGGAGGAAGAACAGGAGGAGAATCCTTTTTTCTTCTACCTCCGTCCGCCCTTCCCTTCCTCCTCCTCCTCCCTCTCTTACCTCCTCCTCCCTCTCTTCCTCCTCCTCCCCCCTCATCCACCTCAATCACATGCTACCCCCCCCAAAAAAAAAAAAAAAAAAAAAAAAAAAAAAAGAGAGAGAGAGAACTCTGTGTCTTTCCTTTAAGCAGAACGTCCACAGAAAAGTTCTCTCTGTCTCAACCCTTCAATCAAGAGGAAGGCAACGAGAAGGAAAATCATGACAAGAGTACTTTCCTCTTGTGTGAGCGTGCTTGGGGAACGCAGTATGGGTTGCTTGAAGCGAAAGGGAAATTGGAAGGGAGGTGGAGAGGTGTGGAGGGGAGGGGAGGTGTGGAAGGGGAGGGGAGGCGGGGAGGGGAGAGGTGTGGAAGGGGAGGGGAGGGAAGGCGGGGAGGGGAGGGGGGCGGAGAGGGGGGGAGGTGTAGAGTTGGAGGGAAGGAGAAGCGAGGAGGGGAGGGGAGAGGAGGGGAGGGGAGAGGGGAGAGGGGAGGGGGGAGGAGGGAGGGGGGAGGGGAGGGGAGGGAAGGCGGGGAGGGGAGGGGGGAGGAGGGAGGGGAGAGGGGAGGGAAGGCGGGGAGGGGAGGGGAGGGGAGGTGTGGAGTTGGAGGGAAGGAGAAAGGGGAAGGGGGAGGGGGGAGGAGGGAGGAGGGAGGGGAGGAGGAGGAGGAGGAGGGGGGAGGGGGGAGGGGGAGGGGGGAGGAGGGGGAGGGGGCGGGGAGAAGAGGTGGGAGGAGGAAGGGAGGT
>BOPN01000546.1:233113-235613 GCA_017312705.2 Penaeus japonicus | reverse complement strand
AGAGAGTATTTTCTTTCTTGAAGCAAAGTGTGGAGGGCCCCCTCATCATCATACTGGACGACCTTAACATTTTCCCGAACTGTGAGCTCGTATTTGCATCAAAATGTAAGCAGCTTACCTTCTTACATCAGACAAACAAATTGGACAGATTGTAGCAAATAAGGAAGAAAGCGTGTTTTTTTTCTGGAAAGATTTCACGATTAAAAGGCACCAGATTTATTGATCATTCTAGGGTCAAGCTGACAATGACCTTTATTTAACAATCACATCATCTACCACTAAGATAAGCCATGAATCAGTGACAATATCCGTGAGAAGTATCACAAATGGGTTCTTAGCAAAAGTCAGATACCTCTTGGTTCTTTTTTTTTATTGGAGATGACGTCAGCAAGTTGATAATAAAAGTGTAGAAGCGGTGGCTCAATGAACGTCTTGGTGGGGTGCGGTCCGTCGGTCGAGGCTGCGGGTTCAACACGGAGCGGCGACACGGAGGGTGACCGACTGACCGTCTCTGTGGCGAGGGCAGAGGGAGGGCAGAGGGCAAGGCAGATCATGTATTTATCCCCTTACCTCACGACCAGGCTAATAACAGGTTTCTGGTCCGCTTTTCCTTCCTCCACACAGACGCGATGTATGGGACTACGTAGTGGCAAACAGATCACCAAGTGATACCTAGAGTACGTCTCACAGTATCAAAAACCTTGTTCTGTCAAGACAAAAAGCAAGACAAGACTAAAAATATTGAATATACAATATACTCTATATTTCAAATATCAGTATCGTAACGAATACGTATGAAAATAAGCAAAGCAGATTGAACCGCCAAGTAACTCGTGAAATTTCGCCCGTTCGAATGGTGGCAAGGGCTTGATATGTTTCGTTTCTACCAATTTCTCTTTAATCAAATCAGTACAAATTACGTATAAAGTCTAATGTGAGTTCAATTCTTTGCGTTTTCTTTTGTATGTACTCTAAAGATAGATATCATATGATACTTCTAATAAAATACCTTATTTTTTTGTGCAGATCTGAACGAAATAATTGTTGATAATATTCCAAAACGAACAAGTCCACTTCTCATTTAACACTACTTACCCATGATACATCCTTCTAACAGACTTAGATGCTATACTATGCCGAAAGCATCAGGGTGAGTGATAAAAAAATCATTGCATATGCCACCAAATTCACGATTTTGCATGTCATCGCCTTACGTTTCACTATGTAGAAGTTTATATGAACCCCCGACCAAATGTCTAAACCCAACCCCCACAATATGTCGTAAAAAAGGTGTCGTACCAGGGGAAGAGACGACATAACCCAAGGTATAACTCCTTATCGTGACGTCATCTCTTCATGGTTGATAAGAGTACGCCCCTTTGCGCGTGCCCCCCCCCCTCCCCCCTTTGCGACCCCTTCATTAGCTCCTTCGGTGGGGGAGCGGTACCGTCCTGTGGCAATCCCGTTCTTCCTAACCGACCAGGACATCCCTCTCGTACAGCCGTATATCCTATGCAAAATCGTAAAGAGTACAAGTGTTAAGGAACCAATTTGGAAACTCAAAGAAAGCTCCATCGTCCACTTCCTGATTGTGAGCCTATCAGCCCTGGACGGCGCCGTATACTTAGAGAGGCAGCCAACGGAAGGCGAGCTCATCGATCATATCCTTCTGAAGAAAATTATTTCTCTGGGATGTCGAACGGACTCGATTGAAATGAAAATCTCCTCCTACATCGACGTCTGTTCTAGAGACTTCTAACAAAAAAGACAAACTTCAAACAAATTTCATTATGGTGTTATTAAAGAACTATCCGCCCATGATTAGCCTAATAATGGCTAATGGATTTATCCTTAACGCGAATATCTGTAAATGAATAGACGGCCTCACAGCAGCACTCGCACTCGAGCCAGGACAAGGCAGCACCGTTTTGCAAAATTCCCTTAATTATTTAAAAAATACCAAGTATCGTATGGGTCTAACAGTCAAATTCAATGAATTAGCCGACTGCGAAAAAAAAGAAAACTAAAAAAAATGAACCTTGAATCTGAGGACTATCTGTTAGGAGTGGATTTCAAAGTGCGAGGAAAGTTTTCCATGGAGTTCAAGTTCAAAATACAGTACATTTATTAAATCCCTGAGAAATCTACTCCGTGTAAGGGCGCCCTCCATATGAACAAATGACAAATACAAAACCCTACTCTGGCATTCTCCCATCACAGTTGCAAAATAATCAAATCGTTCATAAGCAGTAAATCAACTGAACATCCCCTCCTTGCAAGACCGAAGAGAGAACATTGCATCGTAACTCTCATCCGGCATCGTGATCTCATTTCGGATATGTGTGACTCTAGTGTAGTTTAAAGTATTACATAGTGGCACTATGTAAAACAACTTTACGAAATATGCTTATTATATACATTCATCATTACTATTATCATTGTTTTTTGTTGTTGTTATTTTCCTCCTCCTCCTCATAATTATTATTATCAGTACCACTTT
>BOPN01000546.1:205613-208113 GCA_017312705.2 Penaeus japonicus | reverse complement strand
TATGTACACGCACAAACAGACAGAAACACGCGCACGTACACATACACAAACACACATACACTTACATGCTCAGACACGCACAAACCCACACACACACAAAACAAAAGAACAGACACACATATATGTAAATATACATGTATATAAACAAACATATTCATATGCACATACATATATATTCATAAATACATAATTATGTATATATATATACATATATATATATATATACATATATATGTATATATATCATATACACATATATACATACCGGTATAAAGAGAGGGAGAGAAAGCTGGAAAAGAAAAGGGGAAAAAAATCTGCCATGCCACTTTACAAACACTTTCCCCCAAAGAAAACAAAACAAGAAATAAAAATAGAAGAGACACTGACAGCATTGAAAAAGTCGGCTTTATGAAATCACCAGCGATATATATGATGCAGATGGACTCAATATCCAGCCTGAATAATCGAGTTGAGCTTCATAAACTGTCTATGAATGTTCACGGATGAAATCACTTTTACGTGATCCCATTAAAACAGAAGCACACGCCACACGCACACGGGCACACACACTCACGCACGCACGTACACACACACACACACACACACACACACACACACACACACACACACACACACGCGCACAGATGCAAACACACACACACAAACAAAAAAGCACACACTAAAGACATTTCTACTCCCCAGGGTAAATATTCAATCTTCTTTCTTCAGATTATGTCGTTGCTTTTCCTCCACTCATATTCTATATACACATCACAAATTTTAGGGCTAAATAAAGATGAAAAAAAGGTTATTTTATAATCCTTCTATCCCTAACCTATGCATTCAAATGGCTCTGATATTAGAAATCACTTTTTTTATTCGTTTCGGCTCAACCAAACAAACGAAAACAAAACAGAGCACGTGCAGAATTCTCGGTGTCAAATGACCTTGGCTGTCATGAACGGCTAACCAGAGACGACTTAGCTACGAGAACAAAGTGTAACGCACTCTGTCATGAACAGGTGTTGCTATAATGTTGCGAGAGTTGACACGCCTACGTCATATCCACAGTGACAGGGACTTTGTAGTGTCAAATCTCCCTACTTAATGCTATTAATATTTCCATATGTATGTGTGTGAGGTAGATAGGTAGATAGACAGATAGATAGATAGAAAGAGAGAGAAAGAGAGAGAAAGAGAGAGAGAGGGAGAGAGAGAGAGAGAGAGAGAGAGGGAGAGAGAGAGAGAGAGAGAGAGAGAGAGAGAGAGAGAGAGAGAGAGAGAGAGAGAGAGAGAGAGAGAGAGAGAGAGAGAGAGAGAGAGACAGAGAGAGAGAGAGAGAGAGAGAGAGAGAGAGAGAGAGAGAGAGAGAGAGAGAGAGAGAGAGAGAGGTGAAAATAGACTAAGGGGAATGCCATACAGCAACTGCAGCTAGATTTTTTTTCCCTTAACGTAGCGAGAAACAAGGAGTGGGAAACTCATCTGCTTGAAGGAAACCAGACAAAGAAAGGTGCCATGACGCATTACATCTTCCTTGTTGCCTGCCACCTCACCCAAAGCCCCCCCCCCCCCCCCTCCCTCCCCCTCCCCCCCTCCCCCCCTCCACCGGCCTCCCTCCGCGAACAATTATTTGGATAGATTAGACTTTATGTTTGTTATATGCGTATCTTTGCACCGACAACGTACCTTCGAACGACGATTATCACCAAAAAGTCTTATTATATTCGAGTTAGTACTTCACAAACTTCGCAAACTTTTTTTCTTTGAGAAATATCTTACCCGACTCAAAAGTAACAAAAGTGGCTGTAAGTTTTAGTAACTTTTTTTTTATCCAAATAACCTCCCCCCCCCCCACCATACCCCCCCACCCACCCCCCCAAAAAAAAAAAAAAAAAACGAAAAAAGAAAAAGAAAGAAAGAAAGAAAGAAAAAAAAATCTAATCCCTTTGTCCAAGACATAACAAACCTAGACTGATATCAATAGGAATCTTAGATTACGATCTTGATACGACGATTGAACCAAAATGAGAGAATCCATTTCTTAAGAGTGCGAGTAAAAAAGAAATGTAGAAAATATGTGGATGAGCTGAATAACTTGTAATTGACACTGTATGATAGTATATCTTCTTGCTTATTGCTTATTTTTGCTTATTCTTTTTCTTGTTTAGTTTTGTTCTTTGGTTACTGTCAATTCCGCCCAATGATACACCTGACAAATAAAGTCCAATAAAGATGTAACAATATGAAATGAATAAAAGAAGAAGAAAAAAAACAATGTTCCAGAGACAAAAAAAAAAAAAAAAAAAAAAAAAATCTGATACACACTAGAAGTAAAATACAAAGGTTCCACAAAACAACCCTCTGTTGGAAATCACTAATGCTTTTGGTAAATAGAAAGTTTTCTTGCATGAAACACAGAGGGAATGAAATAAATTCTACTTCTATCCAATTTAACTGACGTCCGATGTAACGCAATAGAACAAAACATTAACTTCATTGT
>BOPN01000546.1:193113-195613 GCA_017312705.2 Penaeus japonicus | reverse complement strand
CAATGCTTGTCAGTGACAGTCAGTTTAAGCTGATCTGCACACAATGTATCGGTGATATGCCAAATATGCCATTGCAGTTGTTAGTTATTGTTAGTTGTTATAAATACCAAAGCTAAGAATTCTGTTACAATTCTTATAGAGATATTCAAATAAACATAAACGTTCAGATATATGCATCCCAAACAGGTTGATTTGTACAGTGAGTTATTTGCACATTACACACTCAAATTTATTACTGATTTAATAGTTTGAATATTCATTACAAATAACTAATGATATCACACATGTTGATTTTCAGTCATCAACAGGATAGTAATGCGAAATTGATATATATATGTCTAAACCATAAGATATTCATTCTACAGATTGAAGAAAGAGAAAAAGAGAGAGAGAGAGAGAGAGAGAGAGAGAGAGAGAGAGAGAGAGAGAGAGAGAGAGAGAGAGAGAGAGAGAGAGAGAGAGAGAGAGAGAAAACAACAACAACAGATTACCGCACATGTTATAATGTAATAAGTTTCATAAAGCCGTACGTATTCTTACATTATATACACACACACTATTGCATTTTGTAAGTTTTGCCCATGTTCCCAAACACAACACAAACAAACTACTTAAAAGACATAAACAGCCAGCGCAAGACCACACAAATCTCACCCCGAGAGAATCGCCATGCAAAATAACATCAACATATTGTCTGCATGTTTCAGGGGAGAATCCACTTTCTAAATGAGAACCGCACACCAAAATAACGAGAAAAGAACATTAAAAAACACAATCTCATCATATTCCACCACAACAAGAAATCCCTTGACGCCCAACATTTGAAAGGCGAGTCTTGACATCCTCTCCCCCTCCCCTCTCTCCCCTCGCCCCTCCCCCTGCATCGCCACCAGCTGGAGAGGCACTTGGGAGGTGCTAACACTCGTAAGCTTTTAGCACGAGAGTGCAGCGTTACCCAGTGAGTGGACACAGGCCTGAGCAGTAAGCCGCTCGGAGCTGGCGTGCGTGACCAAACAAGAAGATCGCGGAAAGAGAGAGATTTTGGCGCGACCCTCGCTGGATTTTGTCGCCATGGCGCTGGACGCTGGCCTCGCGATGCGCATTTTTTTTTTTTTTTTTTTTTTTTTTGGGGAGGGGGGCTCTTATTTGTTTTACATGGGAGAATTTGCCTTCCTTTTCGCGTTGACTTTGGAATCACTTTTTGTGTTCGAATGTAATATTAAGAATAGGGATAATGATAATAATAATACGTACAGTGCAGCTATAGTACTGATGTAAATTATTTTGATATATTAAATGATCATATAAAGTAATGCTGATAATATTAACGGTTTCCTATTTATCATTATGATTAGACATTTTCATGTATACGAATATGTATATACGTATATGTATATATATATATATATATATATATATATATATATATATATATATATATATATATATATGCATGTCTATTCTGAGATATATTTCTCTTTCCCTCTCCGGCCAATATAATAAAACAATATGGATTAAAAAATAATGAAATACTGCACCGCACTTTGTCACGCCACTGCTTAGATTAAGGTTTCCATTACATTTAACAGTGTTAATAGATACATCGATCACGCAATGACGAGTCCCTCTATTAAAATCAAAGATCGCTAATTCCCAATCCCTTTCCTCCCTCCGCATTAAAAGGTTTCCTCGGCGCAAGAACCGGGACCAACTCGCCGATCAAAGAGTAACTAGCGAAGACCTTGTCGGGTTTCTAATGGGTTGACGAGGAAGTTCCCGTAGCGCGCCGGGCCAACACTTAGGCGTGCTTGAGCGTGCTTGGGCGTGCTTGGGCGTGCTTCTCCAGAGCCCAGGACAGGCGCTTGTCCCATTGCCAAAGACCACGAGTTATGCCGGGCCAACACTTATGCGTGCTTGGGCGTGCTTGGGCGTGCTTCTCCAGAGCCCAGGACAGGCGCTTATCCCATTGCCAAAGACCGAACTCATGAACTACTCGGGGATCCTAGCTAATCAAAGGTTTAGCGATAGAGGGAGACTCATTTCGAACTCTATCAAGAAGCCTGGAAACTCTGGACAAACAGTGATGTATATTGCTTGGAACATTTGCTAGTGTTCCGCGTTTATGCCTAAGACGAGGCTTGGGCGGTTAAGAGGTTTTGTTTTTGTGTATTTGAGTGTCAGGTACTTAGGTATTTGGTGGATATTCATATCATACCTACAGTTGGCAGAGTAAGGAGATATCAATCGTGTGGTATTTTCCTTCTATTGTGTTTAGATATTCAAGAAAATGACCGAATCACGGTACTCATCGTGGATTATAGAAAACTTTCATATTCTGTATATTCCCCAAAGGGCTGAAAACCAGTTGATGTCACAACTTTTTCCTGAGGACAGTTATATACGGCCCTTCCGCGATTCAGAATTTTTTTTTTAGACACTATTCAGAGGTCTTCACCGCTGATGCTTTGGTCCGTCTCCTTTAAAGATGTCTTTTACTTTG
>BOPN01000546.1:162500-179062 GCA_017312705.2 Penaeus japonicus | reverse complement strand
AGAAGGCTGCGCAGTAATACATTTTTTTTTCTTCTTTTTTGGCGCCATTACGCTGTTCCCTTTAAAAGATAAACGATTTCCCGTTTTTTCTGCTTCTGTTCCAGTCTGTCTGTGTGTATTTATTCTTGTATATATATATGTGTGTGTGTGTGTGTTTGTTATACACTTGTACTTAATGATACAGTGTAAGTTAAAGGTCTGGTCCTATTTCAAATTATAAACCTAAGAGCGGAGTGCCAATCATTCCGCAATAGAAAGTAGTGGAGTATTTTACGCGGATGGGTATGTTTGAAAGCTACCAAGAACCAAGAAATCATTATTATTTTGTTTTCTCCCTGTTGTATGAAGCTGGACCAGAAATTTGACATACAATACATACATGCATATTATATGCGCATCTGTAATTATATAAAACATGTTTATAGACATTTACACGCGCCTGCTAGGACACGCACGCACACACACACATACACACACACACACACACACACACACACACACACACACACACACACACACACACACACACACACACACACACACACACACACACACACACACAAATAAACAAACAAACAAGCAATCAGACACAGACACACACATGTAAACATTTATACACCGAATGCATATATGTACATAGATGTATATAACTGTACATTACATGTTTTAAGTGGTCGTGTATACAGGCAACTAGATGTAGCTACTTACTTATTCTCCCAAAATTAACAATTCCTATTCTTTCAATTCATTATATGCGCAAAATTCCTGCCATTGTATCCATCATCAATTTAGGAATTTGCCACCAGTTTAGAAGTAACAGATGAATTAAAAGTTTGGAAATGTGAATTGTTCCCTTTATATACATGGTCACTGCTTCATTACAAGGTAAACAGTAACCATTATGAGGGACAGTCATCAATTTCCATTTATCAATTTTAATGTCATTATTGACGTTTTTACTATTATCGTCCATATGACTAGTATTATGATCATTTGTCATGGACATAAGGTTATTGATTATCACTGGATTCGAGTTGCATTTCAACAGGATATGCAATGAATGCAAATTTTCCTCCTGATAAAATATGCAAATTATCTGGCGTTGTTAATGAATATGTGATTGTGTAGTTACATATGGTTGCGATAACATTAGCTTTTATTATTGTACATAAGTAATGTTATTATGTAGATATAATTAGTCTAATCAGTTTATTAATGCCGATGGTTCAGAGTGGTTGTCAAGTACTTGCTGTTAGGTAGTTAATGACCTGTTTGGTATCAAAGTTTATGATGTTTTTGTATTTTGATAATTTTTTGCAGGTATTTGTTGTAGCTGATTTATAAGATTGATAGTCTATTGCATTCATGATATTAAGATAGATGAGATAATGTTATGAATGTCAAGGATGAAGATTTACTGATCCACTTGTCACTTACACTTTACATATCATCAGGTTAATGGAATAGTAATTAAGGATTAATTAATGATTATCCAATACACCTTTTCTTTTTTCTTTTCTTTTCTTTCTTTCCTCGCTCCTCCTTTTTCTCTTCTTTTTTCTATCTGTTTTATTTCATTTTTTTCATTCCCTGCGTTGTCCCATTCCTCTCGCTAGAAAAGGAAAAAGAAAATTTTGCTTTTGAAATATATTAAGGATTTATGGAATTCAAGATTTGTTGAGTAGCATTTAATCTCATTTCAGATTTTGAAGAGACTTTTATATGTGTTTATAATTTGAACCTTAATTTTGACCAGAGACGACAAATATGTGATTAACAATTAATTCAGAATTATATTTTTTTCGACTTTGTATTGTGGATTTGAGTCACCTATAAAGAGAAATATTGTTTTTTGCTTCATTTTTTTTCTCTCCTTATCTCTCTCTTTCTCTTTTACTTTTACATTTTCCCTCTCGTCAATTCTTATTCTTATGGCTGTTGTGTTTTGATATTTTATTCTGCTTATTCTGTCTTTCTCTTTCGCTATTAATCCAGTCTTATTATCATTCTTTTATTAACTTCTTTATACCCTCCCACTCCCTCCACCCGCCCACACCCTTACCCCCCCTGACTTTACTCCTCGTACGTATGATTACATATCTATTTCGTATTCTCTCACCCTCTCCCTCCTCCCACACACAAGTATTCTTATCCACACGTCTCAGTCCCCCCTAGAATTAACGCACTCACTCCCGTTTTCTCTCTGGCATAGAAAACGCGACCTGAGTGAATGTTTTCCGCCTCCGGTTTCTTTGATTAGTCATTTACGTTTTCTTTCTCCCCCTTTTTTTTCTCTCCTACCCAACTTTCACAATCTCAACTGGGCGGTGACGGAGGCTGTCAGATATGTCCCTGTACAAGCAAGTTCTCATCCGAAATTGCCTTCTAAGTAACCAGCAAAGTAATGAAATAATGATTTTCCAAAATAAAAAAGCAAGAATTGTACAAGAAACCAAAACAAAACAGAATAGCAGAAAAAAAGAAAATGCTCTTGTGCTTTCCCCACATTTTCGCTCAATGCATGAGTTTTAAGACATGTGCATCATCATATATTATTGTTATTTTTATGTGTGTTTGTTTTATGTTCACGGCGACAAAAATTACCCCATAAGATCAAAATGAAACCAAGACCAAAACCACAAAAGGATATAGATTAATTCGAGACGCAAAAATCTATCTCAATTTTGCAAAATCTGGATTTTATCAGTGATGATTATTTCGAGACTAAAGAGGTGTCACTTCTTTGACTACGATATATGTATGTATATATCTATATATATCTATATATAGCTGTATATTTGCATATATGTATCTCTCAGTAAAAGATATACGACCTTATCTATATGTCTATATTTTATATCTATAGGGTTGCTGCTTGTACATATAAGAAACTTGTCTTTTAAGTCTGTGTGTGACTTGTCTCTCTCTTTCAATTTTCTTTTCACATTTCTCCTTTTGATAATAATGGTATTGAACCTTGATTTCCCTCTTCTCTCGCTCTTTCTATTTCTCCTTTTATTCCATTCTGTATTTGTTTGTTAGATATATTTTATCCCTTTCCTTCCTTCTCCTCTTTTTTATTTATTTTCCTTCCTTGGATTTTTTATCGCCTGTTCCGACGTTCACACTAACACTAAGGGAGGTACTGCTGACGGAGAGGGAAAGGAGGGAGGGGGGGGGGTAGGGGAATGGGGAGGGGGGGAGGGGGGTTGAGGGGAGGAGATGTCACTATCATGGTACATAATGGAACTCCCCTCCTCCCCCCACCCCCTGCCCACCTACCTTTCAGCTCCCCTTCCTTTAACCCCCTTCCCCCCCCCCTTATCCCTTCTTTCCCTCCTCGCCTACCTCTCTTCCCCTTCTTTTTTCCCCTCCCCCTCCCCCCTTACCCCTTCTTTTTTTCCCCTCACTTTCCCCTTGGTTTTTCACACCTTCGACAACTCGCTCTGGGCGTGACGCTTTTGAAGGGAAAACGGGCCATGTCTAGAAAGATTTTCCTTCCTCTCTTTCTCTTTTTTCGAGTTTGAGGTCATCTTTTTTTTCACGATGGGTAATTTTGTTTATATATATATATATATATGAATGGATTAGTTGATATCGCGGCTTCTTTTTTAGATTTGGTATTGTTGTTATTTTAAATATATTGGTTAACGTTATTGACAAAACTTTGATGAAAGTCTTTTTTTTTTTTTACCCATCTGGTGAATAATCCTTGTACAGTCCTTTTATCCACAAGCTAAAAGGAAGAGCTTAAGAGGAGGTCATTTAGGAAAATGGAATAAAAAAAGTACAATAAATCTAAAAAGGGAAAGGAAAATAAAACGTGATAACATAAAACGGGGGGAACCAGAGCCACACCAGAGCGAGGACGAAGCTTAGCCTTTCTCCACGAACAACATCGCACGAGCCTCCCATTATAATTGTTATTTTTATCATTTATTTGATTATTCTTATCATTATCTTTATTTCGTAACATTTATGATTTCCTCTCACCCTGAACTTTGGTCATGTGAACACTTGGAACTTGTAAATAGAATGAACACATTTGTACATGGACTGATGGACTGGATGCTTGCTGGTGGGTCACTGGCACAAAATATCTTTTGTACCACGGCTCTTTCACACGTGTGCGCACAATTCTGATTCATCTCTTCTTTTGTTATGCAACGTTCGGGCTGCCATGGCACATGTAGTTTGGTTTTTATATGACTAATCTTTCTTTCTTTTCTTTGTTGGCTCACTTACATATGAGTATGTTTTTTTTTTGTAATGCCAATTGTGTGTGGTTGTGTGTGTGTGTGTGTGTGTGTGTGTGTGTGTGTGTGTGTGTGTGTGTGTGTGTGTGTGTGTGTGTGTGTGTGTGTGTGTGTGAGAGAGAGAGAGAGAGAGTGTGTGTGTGTGTGTGTGTGTGTGTGTGTGTGTGTGTGTGTGTGTGTGTGTGTGTGTGTGTGTGTGTGAGAGAGAGAGAGAGAGAGAGAGAGAGAGAGAATTATACATACACCATCTGTACATGCATGGTTGGATGGATAGATGACTAAATTGCAAAACATAGATAATTAAAAAATAAAGATAAACATAATTGAATGGCGCGATATATCACGCACAAAAAAACAAAACAAATAAAAACTTGACTGTATGAAAGAATGTGTTTGAAAATAAGGGAGGGAAAACAAGAGAGAGTGAGGTTAGGTGAAATAAGGAATCACAGGCCGGATAAATAGATCAGTTTCAATTTGGATCTGTTCCTTGATAGGAGAAATGTGTGTTTATGAATGAACTTTGGTTGTAAAACTGTGTGTAATTGTGTGTGACGATTGTGAATGAAGTTGATTCGTGATCGGAGATCTGTGTAATTATGAATGAACCTTGATTGTAGAGTTGTGTGTAATTGTGAATGACTTTGCTCCTTTCTCAATGGCAACTCATATGGAAGTGTCTGATGCATTCACCATGACTAACACTGCACGTGCTTCCCCCGTGCAACCGCGTGACTTTTCCACTTCCAAGGGACAGGTGTGCATGCTGACGTCACCAATTCTTTGCAGATTCCAGTCAAATTTTGTCCAATGGTAGCACGGCCCGGTCGACACCAGTACCACCCTCCGGGATGGGCATGAGTCTACCCCACGGCCTAGATGTGTTCGGTTTGGTCGATCTTCCCGATTCTCTCTTGGTCCACCAACCCCCTCTGACCACGTCACCCCTGGCTGGCCAATCAGGTCAGAGCAGCCGCGAGGAGCGCTCTCATTGGTCGCCCTCTCGTACTTCCCTCTCCCCCTCAAGAAGGACGCCTAAGAGTTAGTCATTCAATGATTCATTTAGAAGCAAGACAACTTGACGAGAGTCAGAACTCACGCTAACAGGATGCAGCCTAGTTTTATTTTTGTCTTTATTTTTTTTGCAACGTCGACAATTGGCATATTTATTTACCTTTTTTTTTCTTTGGGAATGATCATGGTAATTGCTCCGGGCGTTGTCAGAGCCTCTGCTGTGACAAGGCACCGATTAGTTAGTGGTTGGCTTTTTACAGGTAGTTTCAGTTCGAATTCACAGCTTTAAAAAAAAAAAAAAAAAAAAAAAAAGAATAGAGAGAAAAAGCATGGAGTCCTGTCGTTGCACTATTTTGCAGGTGCAACAATAGCGCGTGTCTCTCGACCGGCTTTTGATAGGCGGTTCACCAGGCTGTCACGAACCAGAAGCAAAAGGGTTGGAAGGGGTAGCGGGGTGGGGGGAGGGGCGGGGGGTAGGGGGCGGGCGTGTCAGACCTTTAATACGAAACTTGATGTGCTTGTAATATGTGGCCGCCGCGCGTGCTGTGTCAGTTTGGCAAGAGCAATTAAAACCTGTGGAATACTTGCAATTTGATCTTGATTTGCAATAAAACTCATTCTTTTATCATAGAGGTATTTCATAGATTTGAATGACTGGCTTCCATTGGCGCTGTGAATAAAACACATTTATAAGTTGGGAAAAAATAAAAATAAAAATAAAGTAGGTATTGTGTAGCAGTTTTAAAACCACTATTGATCGGCGACCCAAGATCGCGTATCAAATTTAAACCTGATCAAACCAGAACCTCGAGCATCTCAAAGCCACCCAAGCCAAGTAGCCCCTTAGAGTACAGTAGCCTATAAGAATAGCCCCCCATCCCTCCTATAAGTAGCCTTAAAGTAAAGTAAGCCCTCAAGAGATGCTTTAAAAGAGTAGTCCCCGGTACGGCCTTTGGAGTAGCCCCGCAGAGGTAGCCTCTATCCCCCTCAGAGTAGTCCTTGCGAGGAAAGTAGCCTGGAGATATTCCCCAACCCCCAAGAGTTAGGGTATACCCCCCCCCCCCGTTCCTTCTCTCAAAAATGCCTTCCCCTCCACCCTTTCTCGATTTAAAAAAAAATGCTCTCCCCCTCCCCCTTCGCTCAAAAATGCCCTCTCCTCCCCCCTTTTTCTATCAAAAATGCCCCCCTCCCCCATCTCTCAAAAACGCCCTCCCTCCACCCCTTCTCTCAAAAATACCCTCCCTACCCCCCATCTCTCAAAAATGCCCCCCTCCCCCCCTCCCCCCCTCCCAAGAGCGTCTCGGAAGAAGGGCGCCGCGGCAGCTGCCTCCGCTCGCCCTCTCGCACGCCCTCTCGCACGCCGCCGCCGCATGGAAGCGTGTCACTCGGCTTGCGGGCGTCGGCTGGGTCACCTTTAACTCGACCAGCCGCGCCAAGTGACCATGACTTTGCTACCTCTGTTATCGGAGGGGGGGGGGGGGGGGGGGGGGGGGGGGGGGGGGGGGGGGGGGGGGGAGGGAGAGAGGGAGGGAGGGAGGGGATGGATAGGGGGAGATGGTGTGTGAGGGGAGGGTAGTGAGTAGATGAGGGAGGGGTTTATGGAGGAAGGGAGGGGTGGAGGGGGAGGGGTTGAAGAGCGTGTGGGAAGGGAAGCGAGGGGGTATTGATAGGAGGGAGTGGGTGGCGGTGTAGGAGAGGGATAGGGGAGGGTAGGAGAAAAGGAAGGTTAGGAGATAGGGTGGATAGGAGGGGTAGAAGAGGGGTAGAAGAGGTAGGGGAGGGGGGGAGTGCGTAGGATGTTACCAAGGCAATGCTTTCTGGGACCTCGGATGGAAAGTACGAGAAATATCTCTATAAACGTAAATGTATGCACACATTTATATACGATATACGTAAGTGTATGTAGACAGCATACCAACTTCAAAGTATGTAATCGTATTTAAACAGTAACATTTGAGTATATCTACATGTATGACATCTGCATATATATATATATATATATATATATATATATATATATATATATATATATATATATATATATATATATATATATATATATATATATATATATATATATATATATATATATATATATATATATGTATGTATATATATATATATATATATATATATATATGTATATATATATATATATATATATATATATATATATGTATATATATATATATATATATATATATATATATATATATATATATATATATATATATATATATATATATATATATATATATGTATATATATGTATGTATATATATATATATATATATATATGTATATATATATATGTATATATATATATATATATATATATATATATATATGTATGTATATATATATATATATGTATATATATATGTATGTATATATATATGTATGTATATATATATATATATATATATATATATATATATATATATATATATATATATATATATATATATATGCATTTATGTATATATATATGTATGTATATATATATATATATATATATATATATATATATATATATATATATATATATATGTATGTATGTATGTACAAATACGGACATATACATATACATTCAGACATATGCATATATATAACAAAACCGTTCTGAAGATGGTTCAGTCCCAGCTGCGATTCCCATCAGCGATTTCAGGGCTGTTAATAATATTAGGCTGTCAGTGAAGAGATTAGGTCCTCCTACCCCCCCCCCCCCCTCCCTCCATACACACAAATTCATTCCCCTGTTTGAGATGTATCTAGCATTCCCCTAGCCATCGCCCCTCCCCTCCCCCTCCCCTCCCCACTTAGCACCCCCTACCCCTACCCCCCACTCGTCTTGTATATAAGTGAAATCGTAGGTTGTCAACTAACTCCCACCCTCCCCCCCCCCACACCCCGCCTCTCCCACCCTCCCCTTTACACACACACTCTCTCCCCTATTTTATACTCCCCCTCCCCCAACCCACCCTCCCTCCCATATAAAAAAAAATCAATATATATATTTTTAAAAAGCAATGATACGTCATGAAAAAAATAAAAAATGCGTAAGACAGATTTTTTTGATGCCTGATTTCGCCTTCTAGAGAGGGTGGTGCTCATGTTCTGTCGTAATTCTTTTTTTTTTTTGTTTTTGTTTAATCATTAGTGCTGCAAAACGTAGGCCTATCGACCCTTAGGTGTTACTTTCACTGTTGCAACTGTGCATGCTGCATGACTAGTGTTACTAGAAAAAAAAATAAAAGAAAGAGAAAGAGAGAGAGGATTAAATACAAAAGAACAAAAAGACAAAAGGCAGATGTATTGACTCTTGTGTAGATTTGGCAAATTGCGAAGGTTCGTGCATTGCATGGTGGTGCAAACCCACTTCCCATTGCCAGTTACCATTATAAGTATATCGTTGTTGTTGTTTTTTTGTTTTGTTTTGTTTGTGGCATATTCGGATGTTGATGTTACT
This sequence comes from Penaeus japonicus, assembly GCA_017312705.2. Lineage (NCBI taxonomy): Eukaryota > Metazoa > Arthropoda > Malacostraca > Decapoda > Penaeidae > Penaeus > Penaeus japonicus. The sequence goes on along the minus strand of BOPN01000546.1, from coordinate 170,323 downwards.
GTAGAAACCCTCTTCGTTAGTACAGATACTTACGTACATATATATGTATCTCTGTATGTATGTGTATGTGTGTACGTATGCCTTTTTTTCTTCTCATAGGAATTTTATTGATCAATTTCAATCACTAGAATAGAAATATTGTGCTGAATTGCCCCCCCCCTCCCTCCCCCTCCCCCTCTTTTATCAATGTTGATTGCATTTATTTGTTTTTTCTTAATGATCGTTAATACTTCTGAAATGTCATGATTCCCCACTTGAGAATTGTTATTCTTTTGTTAATCTTTTAATATATATATATATCTATATATCAAACGGTGGAATCACTTTATACAGGTCGAGACCATGATCATAGGTGGTGTTAAATTTCTACTAATTGACTTTCGTTCTTTGAATTGCATATATTTTGCAAAATGTTTGATAAAAAAAAGAATCGAATCGCTGGTTAAAAAAAAGTATATGTAATAAAACGGTCCTTTTATATCAAGACGTTCATTTAAGAGATGATTTAAGCGATCAAGTAATACTAATGATGATAGTGATATAAAAACAACAACAAAAAACAGTCCTTTTTTCCACCTTTGCCAACAGTTAGTCCACTTTGACTACAGTGACGTCACGATGTCAGTATATGCTGTAGTTGATGTTATTTCGAAAGAAAGAAAGAAAGAAAAATACTGATTCATTAAAGGAAATATTCGGAGACCCTCCCCCTCCCCTACCCACCCCCGATTAGATTACGAAGAAGAAAAAAAAGTTTTGAAAAAGAGAATTGAGAGAGAGAGAAGAGCAATATGAAAATTGTTGGTTACTATTTATCGTTATTGTTATTGTTTTTGTTACTATTATTTCCTTTTTCCTTTTGTGTGAATTTATTGAGGTGGTACTTTGATTCAGCATGTGTTTGGCTAAGCGTAACTCTGTAAGATTAAGAAGAAAAAAAAGTAATAAGTTAGATTTTTTTTCTTGTGCTGCAGATATATATATGTATATTTGTATATATATATGTATATATCTTGTATATCTTTTCCCAGCTGTTGTATGTATGTACTTATTTGGGCTAAATTAGTCCCCAGTCTCTTCATGAGAAACAAAATTGCCCCTCCTTAAAAAATATATATAAAATGAAATAAAGTAATAAAAAAAGTGATAAAGTACAAATAAAAAGAATGAAGAGAGAAATAAACTGATTTTTTCTGCACTGGTGTTCAGTAACAAATTGCCTTTTAAGAAATCCATTTTGAAAAAGAATCATTAAAAAAACAGCATGATGAAGAGGCGGGCAATTATTTTGAAGAAAAAGAATAACAAGTAATCGCAAATACAGTCTTATAGACAAGTATAACCGTAACTTGTAATTGTAACAATCATTAAAGATAAGCATACAGTAATCTAGCACTTAGCTTACAAAATTATATATGCAGACGCATCCTAGCTAACACTAAGTTTGAATAGCCCTTAAGCCAATGTCTAATCGGTTCTTAGCTTGTAATGAGTAAGTTGTCAAAGCGAGAGTCTAACCTCACCGGCCTTGTGTTTGGCGCGTGGCCGCCCGTCCAGCAGGCCTTACCTCCCTCAACTCACTCTCGACCTCCGGCGTGTACACTAGCAACACGTCTTCCTCCTACGTGGCTTCGGGCGTGGGTGGCGGGGGCGGCGGCGGCATGGGCATGGGCGTAGGCAGTGGCGTGGGCGGTTTTCCCAACGCGTCGCCGCTCCCGGGGTCCGCCAGCCTCGAAAATGCAGCCACGGAGATCGATCGCATAATGGCCAAAATCGAGCAGGATAATAAGATTCTCGCTGAGCTCGAGAAGTCGCGCTCGACCATAGGTAAGATTTGTGAGATTTTTTTTTTTCGTGTGTGTGTTCTTTCTTTTTTTTATTCTCCTCCTCCTCCTCCTCCTCCTTCTCCTCCCATATTTTATTCCCACTCGGACATTTTCTTTTTGAAATGTCAATCCCCCTTTTTTTTTTTTTTTTTTTTTTCATTTTATAATCATATCGGGGTCTTAGCTGTATGATTAACCGCAGGGGAAGGATCAAATGAAGCGAGTATGTTGATGTTTAAATAAAAACACACAACAAAAAACAAAAAAAAAGTCAATCTAATTACCAAAAAAAAAAAAAAAAAGGTTCTGGTCCTCTAAGACTCTGATCACCTGATGTCTGGCAAGGGGAGAGTTTGCTCATTGGTCACAAAACCCGTTGCAAAGTGGACTGTTGGTAGACGTGGAAAGGACTCAGGTTAGAGAGGGAGAGGAAGGGCCGCACCAGTAGCAGATTTTGATTCTTTTTGACACTGTTAAAAAGCAAGAAGGAGGGTGATGTTTGACCTGCGCGTGTCTCCAGGTCCCCACGCGAAACACGTGCAGTTCTTGGACGGGTTCACGCCGGGGGTGTTCATGAGTGGGTCCCACGGTGGCTCTCGTCATCACCACCACACCTACCCTTCCTATCACCACCACACCTACCCTCCCCACCACCAGCACCATCCCAAGCACCAGCACCACTCCAAGCACCACCACTACCCAAAGCACCACAGCTCGCTCTCCCTGAGCCACCATTACGGGACGCACTCATCCAACCACCCCCAGGCGCACCAACAGCGCCAGCAGCAGCAGCAGCAGCAGCAGCAGCGGCAGGGCTCAAGGGCTCACCACTCCTCCTCTCGGACGCGGGTCCTCCCCCAACACCCTGGGCGCCACCGCTCAGTCGGCAAACCGCCCAACACCACCACCACCTCCTCCTCCTCCGTGTCTGCAATGTCCCGTATCAAAAATTTTCTCACAGTGCCGAAGCCTCACTTTGCTCGCTTTGAGCGGAACAGTAAGTGGCGGTTTAGCTGCTACTGGATCTGCTACTCTGGCTCCTGTTGGTAGCTATGAGAGGCGGGTCTGTACGGCCCTTTAGTCGTCCTGGGGCGGCCCGCTCCTGCACCTGTAGAAGGCTGGGTTCGTAAAGCCAACAGCACCGTAAGAGAGAAAACCCAAAAATACAAAGCTCAGTCCGCTAGAGTCCCAGAACGGTCTTTTGAGTGAAAAAATGCTCTAGAACATGAGAGAGAGAGAAGCAAAAAAACAACAAAAAAACTAGAACTCTTTGTTATTTATGGAGTTGTTGATTTACAAACCTGCAGCGTAGTCGTAGCGCGGGCCGTCTGCCTTCTGCTCGTACCCTGCAGCTTCCCGTACACGTCTCGTGGTCCGGCCAGAAGTTTTGTTCGTAAATGATTCATGATTTTTGTTATTTTTGAAATGAAGTAGGCCTCTACTTTCATCTGATTTTTGAGACTCTGGCGAGGAAGAAGCTGAGAAGCATCTTAGATCTCGCTTGATTTAGCGTTTAGTGTACGGTTTGAATGTTGTACCATTGTAGGTTGCGGCCTGTATTCTGAGTCAGTAGTTTTCTATTTTTATCTGAAAGTTTTTTTTACGTTACTACATAAATCAAAATCTGTATATGGTTTGAGGAACTAGTGGTGGTGCTCGTATGCTCGAGGCCTTCAGAGAGTTTGGGCCTCGTAGCTAACATCAATCTTAGCGTCATCATATATATATATACACATATCTTTTTTTTCTGTACCCATCTGAGACCTGCGTGACTAGTCTATCAGAACAGACTCTGACGTCTCGCATGACCCATACTAATCCCGTCATGGTCTAGCATTGCTGTGCATGAACAGACCTCACTTGCATGGGTACGGTCCAAGTTTATATCATAGACCTCTTGTCAAACATCAATATAACATGCAAATTGATTCATCAAATCTCAGTGTTTTCTTATCTCTTTTCTTCAAACAAACTCTATTTTAAGGCAAAAAAAAAAAAAAAAAAAAAAAAAATGAAAGGAAGATTTCACAGTTTTTCAAAAAGCTACTTGTTTGCACTTAAACGCGACAGCCACGGCGCCCGGAGCACGAGCGCTCACGCCTTGGTCTCGCCCTTCTCTCGCCACAGGGTTAACCACTACCTCGACCGGAGTGACTTCCATCAAGACCAGTGACTTCATCACCTCTCTGGGCCTCGCCTCTCGCACCATGGCGGGCATCACGCCCTCCTCCTTCGCCATGGCGGGCACGGGCATGACCTCCCTCACCGGGGCGGTCACCACCACCGTCTCGGCCATGGACCTCTCCAACCCCATTATGAACCCCTTAGGTAATAACCCCCTGGGCAGCAACCCGTTAGGGAACAACCCCCTGGGCCTGATGGACCCGACGCTGGCCTCGCAGATGGGCGGCGCCAACCCCAGCCTGGGCCTGACCTCCATGGGCGGCCTCTCCGGGACCAACCTCCTGGGCGGAACCTCCCTGTCGGGCGTGTCCCTGCACAGCACAAACCCCCTCTCCGTGACCAACCCCGCCAGCCTCTCCGCGGGCCTCGGGGGCGTGGGCGTGGTGGGCACGGGCGTCGGCATGGCAGGAGGGGGCATCAGCAACCCCGTCTTCACCAGCGTCAACCCACTGCCCACCATCATCACCACGAGTTATGACAAGGACGGTACGAGTTGTCCAGCTGCCTCAGGCTGACGTTTGTGTTGTAGAAAGCTTTGTTGTAGAAATATATTGTTTTTTTTTGGATTTTGAGTTGTTATTTTTCCCCTTTTTTGTTGATGGCTTGGCATTTTGTAGATTTTGTTTAATCTACTTAAAAGAAAAGAATTTTCGTGTTTTCGTTCTTTTCTTGGAGAAAAATGTAGTGAGAAGTTTTCTTTGATTTTGTTCTCATTTCGTGATTTTTGTTTTGATTCTTCTTTTCGTCATCGGGTTGTTGTTATTGTTTCTTTTGTTCTCGTTTTGTTGATGTTGGTTTGACTTTTTAATTGTTTTACAAGAATTTTAGTAGAAACCGTTTTTCATTTTATTGTTTATATATAATAATGATAATTATTATTATTGTTGTTGTTATTATTATTTATTTATTATTATTTTTTTTTGTATTGTTGATCTTAGTATTTTAATTTGGCGTTACGGTAATTAGCATTTTTTTTACGTTCGGGATATCTTTACTTACAATTGAATGCGTTTTTTATATTTTAGAAAGTATTATATTCCATTGCATAATCTTTTTTTATATTCTAGTTACAGATATAGTATTTTTTTACTCAAGACTAATATTATATTATCCATGTACATTTATTTTCAGATTTCTCTTTTATATTTACCTTCTTGCAGCTTTCCAAAGGAGTTTTCAGTATGGAATGGTGTTGCATAAAATTAGTGTTTGTTATTGCAATATTTTAATCACACTGCATATATTGATCAGTTTAACCTATCTATCTTGCTGAAACAAATTTCCTTTCATGATTGTTTAAATTCACTAAACTGATATTAATAAGTCAATCTGTGTTTATATCTCCCAAAATCTGTCTTTTTTATCTATTCCGTATAAATCTGTGTCCTTTACCCCTCCCCCTTCTTTTTTTTTCTTTTTTTTACTCCTCTTTTTCTTTACGTCCGCATCCCCACCCTCTCAGTTTAATACCCCTTCCCCCAGCCCCCGATAACACTCATTTTATTTTTATCACCTAACTCCTCCATCTCCCCTCCCCCCCCCCCCCCCCCCCCCCCCCCCCCCCGCCCCCTTCAATCCCACTACACCCTCCTCTACATCTCCCCCTTCACCCTCGCAACATCTCCCTCCCCTTGACCCTTACTACCCCCCCTCCCCCTCCACCCTGATAAAACCCCACTCTCATTATTTCCCCACCCACTCTTTAGCCCTCCCTCCCCCTCTGTCTACCCCTTCCCCCTCCCTCTCTTCCTTCCCCTCTCCCCTCCCCTCTCCTTCTCCTTTCTCCCTACTCCCACCTCAACCCCAACCCCTTCCCTTTCTACCTACCCCCCTCCCCCTCCCTCCTCCCACCCCTCCCCCTCCCCTTCTACCTACCCCCACCCCTACCCCCACTCTACCCCCTCAACCCCTCCCCCTCAACCCCTCCCCCTCAACCCCTCCCCCTTCCCCATCATTTCCACCCCCCTCCCTCTCCCCAACCATGAATAACTCCCCCCCTCTGCCACCTCCTCCCCCAGACAAGAACCTGGTGAACGGCAACATCCCCGGCGTGTTGATGCCGCAGTACGAGACCGACAACAGAGTGCTCGATGTGCTTGAGATCCCCGGGAAGGGCCGCTGCCACGTCTACATTGCCAGGTCAGGACGGACGGAAGGGCTTGCTTGCTTGCTTGCTTTTTTTTTTTTTGGGGGGGGGAGGGGGGTTATTGTTGTTGTTGTTGTTGTTGTTTTTATTATGATTGTCAATGTGATTATTATTAAAGTTGTTATTAATATTAACATTTGTTATTTTTTTATTATTGTATTATTTATATTATATTATTATTATTATTACTATTTTATCATTATTATCATCATCATTAATATTATAACAAGTCAGACATTTGATAAAAATGTAATCATTAGTTGTTTCTTATAAGGTTTTACACTTACTTTAAAGTTTTTTAAATGATGTATAATGTTTTGCAGTGGCCAGGAAATTCCATTTCTGAGAAATGTATACACACGTTGTCTCAATTCTCACCCATTTTACCAAAAAAATAAGCTCAGTATCCCTTCCAGTGACTTATATTTTACACTCGATTTTAGAATATTTCAAATTGGCACCATGCTTTCATGATAAAAGAGACTTTGCTCCCTCCCCTTTCCATCATTTGTTTCCTTTGCTTTTAACTTTGCTTTTATCTTCGACTGTCAAATTTTCCTTTACCGACATCCAGTCCCATATCTACTGATTTTCCTAATACTCTTTCTAACAAATAATGAACACGGTATTCGCTGTGACAACGTATTGTTTTACACTTGACACCTTGCTTTCATAACATCTAAGGATATTTAGACTCATTGAAAAGAAATATTTTTACTTTTTATTTTATTTTTTCTTTTACACTAAAATTTCCCATACATATTCCAACGACCCATTTCAGCAAAGAATAAGTTATACATGTTTTACACTTTACAATCTTGCTTCATGATAACCAATCTCCCACGCCCTTCTTCTTTTTTCTCCCCTTTCTTACATATTTATCTCCCGACTCTTAAATTAAACCTCCCCTCCTTTGCCATCTATCTTTCCGTGACTTCCTCATTCGAATCCCAAACATTCCCTGAAGGACTGACCTCTATGGCCTCCCCGCAGATATTCCTACGACCCGTTCCAACACTCCCCCAACGAGAATCCCGAGGCCGAGCTGGCGGTGAATGCTGGGGACTACGTGCTGGTGTGGGGCGCCATGGATGAGGTATCCCCGAGGACCATTGTGAGAACCCCAGGGTGACTGTGGACTCGTGTGGCACTGGCGCCAAGGATACCCACTGGGCCATGCGTTGCTGTTTGGCTGGTTTTGGGACCCTCTCCCTCTTTCTCTCTCTTTTTTTTTTTTTTTTTTTTTTTTTTTTTTGATGGGAGGGATTCGTCGGGTTTGTTTGTCTTGGTGGTGGTCTTCTCCCTCTTGCTTGTGGGATTCGTGGGGTGGGTGGGTTGTAGGATTTTTAAGAGGATGGGGGGAGGGGGTTGTTTAAGATTTTTGTTTGAGGAGGAGTATTGTGGGGTTGGTCTTTTAGGGTCAAAAGATGTGATATTATTTTACACTTGGCTTATCTATAGATACATAGTCTAGTTCTGCAATTAAACAGGGAATGACACAATTAGAAGTACCTATTGCAGATCAAACCTTTTAGAAGGTATTAAACCAATTTTTTATTTAGATACTTAATAGTTCACTGGTAAACGAAAATCTTAGACTACCATTAGATGCTGTAGGAAACAACTGATTTTACTTATTCAAATACCTTAGTAAAAGTAACTTGGTG
>BOPN01000546.1:145000-152500 GCA_017312705.2 Penaeus japonicus | reverse complement strand
AGTTTCCACACTTTGCATGATAACAGAGTCTGCCACGTGTTATATGATACACTCCCTTTAACACTTTGTATGATATAGATATATGTATATATATATATATATATATATATATATATATAATGTATATATATATATGTATATTTATATATATTTATATATATATATATATTTATATTTATTTATATATTTATATATAAATATATATATATATATTTATATATAAATATATAAATATATATTTATATATATTTATATATGTATGTATATATATATACTCCTCTAAAATGTGTTTATACATGATCAAACACAGAAGCTCAATGAAGGAGCATCATATGCAATGCCTTTTTGTAGAATTGGTTCACCATATTTGGTATTGATGCACCTGATATGTGAATAATCAAACACTTTTTAATTATTATATAAATACTTTTTTTCTGAAATTCTTTTCTTACCAATTTGATGTAGATTTCGTTTCCTTTCTGTCAGTATACAGAGAATACAATATTTCTTTTAATTAAGTTTACCTTTTTAGTATGATCGTATTTGCACCACAAAATTCACTTCATATTGCAGTATTTCATGGTCATTATTTATTGCATCAATAATTGCAAAGAGGAAATACAAGTGTTAAATCTATACACTGACTGACAGCTGATATACATGCACAGAAATAGTTGTATGCATGACTTTGTGTGTGTGTCTGTACTTGAGCGTGTGTTTTCCTTGGCAGTTTTTACCTATCATTTTCAACATCGATCACACAAGCAATATGTACATTACATTGCATAGGGAAGCTAACATATGTACAAAATATTGTTAGTGTATACGGAATAGAAGAACGCATGCTAATATACACAGATGTACACATAAATACACTCATACGCATACATATACACTCACACTCGCCCTTACATTCACCCGTTCTCTTACTTCAACTTCAATGCACATGTTTAAGAGCACATGCAATCTCAATCAAATGTACCCCCACATGCACACACTCATATATTCTCTCACTCCCTCACACACACACACACACACACACACACACACACACACACACACACACACACACACACACACACACACATATATTCATAAACATTTTAGATTGTATATGTTAGACATGCACAAAGAGTAATAGATACTCTAGAACACATACTGCATTTGCATTTACGGCAATTCTTGCACTTGTACTGTGATATTGCACTTTTTAAATAACATTTTTCAATAAATACTAAACTGTTTTATATGTATCTGAACCTTCTTAAAGTGATTTCTGCACTGTATTTTATATATTTTTATTGTTATTTTATCTCTCAAATAATAAAAAATACCTAATATTTACGATATGGGGACTTATTTGGCTTTTTTGTCATCAAAGCAAAAACATTAGTACTTACTATTATGTAATACCTTTAAAGTAAAAAATAATACATATAGGGTTTTGGTGTATAGATATGTGTGTGTTTGAAGTTCGTCTGTAGATTTCAAGTAACTGACGGATGCTACAGAAACCACAAATGCATTAACACAAACAAACACATTTATACATACATTATATGCAGTTTGACAGCCGTACCTTCTCATTTACACTTACACTTACATTTACATTTACCCTTGATTCAGTTGAGTGTCTTTGTTCAGTGATGTCAAGTTGAGATAAAATCAGTGTTGTTGAATTGACATCATGGGTGTAAGATTATTAATAGAGTATTCAAAGATATTCTCCTTTTAGCATGTTAGCTGGTGATTTACTTGAATAGTAGATTAGCAAATCTTTTAGAGAGAGAGAGAGAGACATATATAGGTGTCAAGTGAGAGGAAGAGGAATGACTTTGGATTGTGCGATCAAGATTATATCAAATTGATATCTTTGGTGGTATCTTATGGTGTCTTTGTCTGTTTTCGTGACCTTAGCAAGACTTCTTTTGTTTTCCTTGTCTCTGCATCAAGCTATGATCTTTTCATTTCTCTGTGGTTGTTGTTTGTTTGTGACATACATTCTTACTCTGTAGAAGTGTGAGTTTATATTTGCCAGGTTAGAACACTGAAAGAATCACCAATAGTTATAGTTCATTGGCCTTTGCACTTTTTATAATGATTGTGACTGACTTTAGAATCTGAAAGATAGTTCTTCAGTGTTACATTAGGTAAATTTATGTTTTGTTAATACAGTTTTCTCCTCTTTTATGATGATTTAGCATTTAGACAAACTAACAGTGCTCTGGAATATTCTGGTGCATATGCATCAATAATTCAACAAGAAGTGTAAAGTATTAGACTAATATTATTGCTCAGCAGGAAATGTTAGACAAATTAGTCGGAGAATGATTAGTTTTTGCCCAAGACCATAATTGAAGTTAGTTTTAGGATAGTTAGCAGACATGCATAGATGAACCACATCCCCATGCACGCACACACACACACAGACACACACACACACACACACACACACACACACACACACACACACACACACACACACACACACACACACACACACACACACACACACACACACATACATACATATATATGCACGCACACATGCACGCACACGCACCCATTCACTACACACTTCTATGTATACTCCCCCCCTCCCTACACACACACAAAAGAGACATAAATACACACATATACATACATATACATATACACAACTATATTACATACACTTCCTCTTGGCTGAAGTACACCTTCCTCATGCAGTGACTTAGCCTCTTGCCAGGGAAAGATACTCTATATTCCTTATACAATAGGTAAAAAAAATCATTGGACAAATTTCTCTGAGACCTGCCTTCATATCCCTTGCAAGATTCACTCACTCACACGCATACATACACACACACACACACAAATAAATACAGACACACTTGCCTACACACTTGTTCCTCCCCTTCTCTCTGCCTCTGTCTCTTAAGGTTAATGTTGGAGAAAGCTCCACCACTTGGAATAAAGTGCAAGTATTGCCCCCTTTGGAATTCATTCTTGTTTTCTTTTTGAGTCCTTTGTTGGTGAGAATTCTCCATCATTAACCTACAAGATATAAATTTTTATATATTTTTATCTCTCTGGAATCTAGAAAAAGATATCTGGGTCTTCTGGAATGTTTTTTTTCCTCATTGAAAATGCTGCTGCTTCATGTTAGCGATGGTATATGTTGATTTGATATACATTTTTTTTTCTTTTTTTTTCTTTTTTGTTTCTTTTTTGGATATAGTCTAGCATGCCTCGCCTCACATGCATCTCTCATTTGATAAGACAGTAGTGATGTATGAAAGGCCTAATGTAGAATTTTTTTTTTACCTGTTTCAGAGAGTTTACATACTGCATGATTATAATTATTTTTTCTCTAGTTTCCTGGTCTCTTAGTCTTGATATGTTTTTTATTCTCTTTGACTTCCTCCTCTTTTGCAGCTTTGAGAAATGACTCTTTTTAAATCAAAGTCGATGACAGATCTTGCTTGCACTGCATATGTATATATTATATATATATTTAATTATTTTTTCATTATCCACTTGTCTTTTTATTTCCAACGAATAGTACGTTCAGCGGTCACGCTTCTAATCCATTTTGACTTTCATTGGGCTTTTCCTATGTGGGTGCTCTATACAGTATCTATGTCCTTTTTCATACTTATTATATCTCTTATATGATATAGTATATAATGTGTGAAAGTCAGTTTGGCCGAGGAAGATGTCATGCTTATTTGTATGATCTCTGAATTTAATTTAATCGATTTTTTATTTTTTATACCCTGTGATTTTCTTTTTTGAATAAGGCACTTTTTTAATGCAAGATATTTTTCAAGGCTATGTTGCATCTGTTTCAGGATGATGTTAATGTACATTTCACTTTTTTTTTTCTTAAGTACATCTAGCAACTATTTTTGTTTTCCTTTTTGCTTTTAAACTGTGATCTCTAAATATATTTTAATATGATCCTAGAATCAACTAGTCTATATGTAACCTGCTATATAAGTAGGAAATGAAACCAGTGATGTGGATGATGTGTGAATGAGGGATGAAAATGTTGCAATTTCTTGTCATTCTCAGTCTCAATAATTATTATAGAGATAAGCATTGATATTCTTGGTAGTTTTTTCTTTGTATATTTTTTTTTATAGGAGATTCAATTACGTTTGCAAGAGAGAAAAATAATGAAAGGGAATTGATTTTTTTTTTAATTCACTCTAGTTTCCATAGATAAATCTTCCATACAAAATAATTTGGTTATCTCTGATCACATGACTATACCAACTTTTCAAATTGCCCCCCCCCCCCAAAAAAAAAAAAAAAAAAATACCTTTCACGATCAAGAAAAAAAAAGAATCCTTAATTTCCCAATCGGTGCATCAGGATCATGAAAATATCCTATGTATGAGAGTCCCAGTAGCCTTGATGTGAGGAGGACATGACTGCAGGATGATGTGATGAGGGTCTGTGTGACGTGATTCCGACTGTGCAAAGAGATGCGCTTCGTGATGTGCCTCCGTTAATGTTGCTTCTGCCTTTTGTAGAATTGGCCGCCAACCAGACAAGACACAATGCTTACACCAGCTACATCGATCTCGAGGATATTATTGAGGAGGAAGAGGAGACGCTGGGAGAGCATGGTAAGGACTTTTCTTGTTTTCTTTTTTTCACTTTTTTTTAATTATTGGAAAATTTCAAGTTCGATGTACATTTTTTGGTGCTTTGAATACTGAGGATTATAGATTATTTGTATTTGATGCACATTACTGGTGTTCAGAATAGTTATGGAGAGATATGTTGGCTTATATATATGGCTCAGTGTTGCAATACTTGACTGCATCCAGCTTTTTTGGCGAGTTTTTTTTAAGGCTATATACATACTTATATTTATGATATATTTCTTACTGACAAGTGTTTATATATCTACATTTTTTTTACAAGTATGTCTCAATCATTTATGTTAATTATCCTGAGTTTTTATCTTTATATCAAGAATGTATTGTCCAGAATGCAGTTTACTTTCATACTGTATAATGTCTCAGTGTAATAAAGTCTGTGGTTGTTAACAAGATGTGTTTAATAAAAAGTTAAAAGGGGTAATACATATAATTAATTTACGTTTCTTGCCTAAATCCAGAATACAAACCTCATACTGATACCAAGAGAGTCACTGATAAATCTAAATAATAACTTGTATTTCCCCTCAACGAGAAAAACACTTTGCTAACAACTAACAGCCATTGCAAGTTCAAATGATCAGTGATAGAAATGCCCAATGTAAGTCATTAGAACCTAAGATAGGATGGCATTCTGTAAATATATCCAAAATGTACCTCTATCAGCTATTGGTTTTAGCCAAAGAGAATCCCACGAACGAGAAGTATATACAGCAAATCATTAATCCTAGTAACCAGCTAGCTAGCTCCAAAGGCTAGATTAGACTAGAACAAAAATAACCGTTAGTCGAGTCATAGCGGAAAGAGTAGTGTGACCCCTGAAAATGCGTATGAGATTTTTTGAATTAAAAGAAATTGAATGATAATGTCTTGCCTATTTCTATATACTTATAATCGTATTCTACATAGTTCTAAATTTTCTAGTCTTTCACTTTTTGGCTTGATACGATCAGTGTTCACCTTGAGACAGTGAGATTGGCTGACTTTTTACCATCCCCTTATCTCAGACCATAGCTTTCAAGTGGCTCCCTCTTTCGCTGGCTGTACTCCCCCCCCTTAACCCATGAGTCCATGAAATAAAATCCCCCAACACCCTCCCCCCTCCCCCCTTTTGCCCCATTGGGTTTCCGTGCCACCCCCCCTTCCCCCCCTCTCCCTCGCTCAATTAAGACTTTAAAATGTATTTCACGAGCTTTTAAAATGTATGACTTGAGATCAGCGCTATTGAATTGGTCATCTTTTTCCTTGTTGCTTTGTGTTCTGAAGTTGCAAGATGAGCTTTTGATGGAGGTTTTTGACAAGAGATGTTTCAGTGCATCATGGTACTAACATTCATAAAACAAAGTGTAATGAGTATTCAGTAAGTGTGTGTATATATGCCAGTATACCAGGACACTTGGACATACATACATGTGCAAGCACATTAATACATACAAACACAGGTACAGGCGTGCGCCCGCACACACACGCACACGCACACGCATACGTACATGCACATGTACACGCACACGCACACGCACACGCACACACACACGTACACACACACACACACACACACACACACACACACACACACACACACACACGCACACGCACACGCACACGCACACGCACACGCACACGCACACGCACACGCACACGCACACGCACACACATTTAATCACACACACTTACACACATACAGATTTCTATACATACATATATTTGTGAAAATTGTATATGGCAAACTTTTGTCTTTCTTTTATAAGTTGTTGATTAGATAAGGGGAAATTTTGATGATTTAGAAATAAAAGACCAAAGTAAAATTTGCAACAGTTTACTGCCTGAAATGGAATGTAAACTGAATGTACAAATTAAAGTACTCTCTTTGGAGGGAATAGCCAGAAGCATAACTAAGTGCAGTTTCTTCTTATTCCAGGAGGAGACTGCACACCTTGAGATAAAGGTTGAAGGGCCATTGGGAGGGGGAAAGGCACAGGTTATGAGAGGCGAGGGGAAGAGACCAATAAAAGCAAAATATTCCCAGGACGATTATCAGGTTATCTTCTCTCTCCCTCTCTCTCTCTCTCTCTCTCTCTTCTCTCTCTCTCTCTCTCTCTCTCTCTCTCTCTCCCTCCTCCCTCCCCCCTGGCACCCGTTCCCTGGCACCCGTCCCCTGACACCCGTTCCCTGGCACCCCTCCTCCCTCCCTCTCACACTCTCTCTCATTTTTACATTCATCCAGTCATATACACATAATCATACACATAGGTACATATATACACATGCATACACATATAAAATGGCATTATCTTGCATACAGTGGAACCGATCAGATAATAGGAAACTAAAGTGCATTAATTCTGTACTAAAGTTCACACTAACCCACATAACTCAGACTTAACCCAGTTCTTCAATTCAAGCACATTTAACAATGCTAATAATGGTAATAGATGGATAAATATGTATGTTCTTTCTCAATAACTATTATGGATCTTGTCAGCTGGACACACGAATATAAAGAAGCTTTGAGATGTTAATGACTTCATAGCTAAGAAATGCTTCATATCTATTTACGAAGTAATATCAATTTTATTATGAGTCAGAGATATAAATGTTTCAATGTTACTAATTCTTCCTAAATCGGTAACATTTAAGGATTAAACATAAATAAGTATTCTGGATAACACAAGTTTTTCCTACATAAATGAACCCTTTTATCACCATGAGACCGTTACAAAAATGTCCTAACAGACTGTAGCCATGACAATTACTAAGAAATACTTTATTGTCCATCCTAGTTGATATCCCAAAAAGCCTTTCCTTAACCTGAATAGGATTAAAATATATCCTCTACCCAAGGAAGTGT
>BOPN01000546.1:135000-140000 GCA_017312705.2 Penaeus japonicus | reverse complement strand
ATTCCCATAATTGTATGACCAGAAAGAGAAAAAAAGAGAAATTATCATGCATCGTTGGCCTTGCCTCATTTCGCTGTGTGCCTGTTATGGAATTTTATAATTTTCTAGTTGATAGAGTTGAATAGAGCGAGAAACCTTTCATTGAACAGTTAAAGGACATTTTTGGGCATTTACATTTTTTTTTAAATTACCTATATATATTTTTTTACGTACAGTATATCTTACTAAAGCATCTACGTGTAAAGGTTATTGCATTGCACGGTCTTGTAACATTATTTTGTTCTATACATATCTATATTTTTTTACCGTTTATTTTGCATTGGTTTGACATATTTTTCTTATTTTTTGGATCTGTACGAGACTTAGAGTTTGGGCCCGGGTGTGACACAGGGCCATTACTTTATTTCTTTTTTTTCTCATTATTTCTTGATTTTGGGTGTAGTGTTGGATGCCCAGGTGTCATGAGAGTGCCATAAGGCCAAGTGGCGCAGCGCACGAGGCTCCCCCAGTGCCAGTGGCAGGTACCGCTTGCCGCCGCGGCCGTGCGGTGGAGCAGCTTTCCATCAGCCGGGGGACAGTACAGATATATGTGTAAAAATAAAAAGGATAAAGAAGTACAGTAAGAAAAGAAAAGATGCAGTACAGACCACTACAGACCCCCCTCCCTCCCCCATACACACACCCTCACGAAATGCCTGAGCCTAGCGCCACGCGTAGACCAAAGACTCCAAATAAGAGCTGTGGAAGGAGAGAAAGAGATTCACGTCCCACTTCCACACCGAACCGAAAGCCCCCCCCCCCCTCCCCCTTTTTTTCGAAGCAGCTCACTCTCTAAACCAGCCAACCCTCCACCCAAGCGCTCCTTTAATTAACGGCTGCTACTTGCTCCTACCGTTACGGCTGCCGCTCCTGCTGTTACCGCTGACGCTGCCAATTGCCGCTCTCTGCCTGCCCCGCTTGCCATGCATGGAGCTAGCGTAGTGACACCACCTCTCTCTTAACTAGACCTCTTCTTCTCGGTGCTAGTCCCACCGCCGGTCCAGCTCACCCTCGAGAGACAGCTCAACAAGAGCATCCTCATCGGCTGGAACCCCCCGCCCGACGCGCCCCCGGGATCCATCGAGTCCTACCACGTCTACGTCAACGGACTCCTCAAGACCACGGTCCGGGCCACCGAGAGGACGCGGGCGCTCGTCGAGGGCGTCGACTCCACCAAGGTAAGAGGAGGGAAGGGGAAGGAAGGGACGAAGGGAAAGGGGAAGGGGGAGGAAGGGACGAAGGGAAAGGGGAAGGGGGAGGAAGGGACGAAGGGGAAAGGGGAGGAAGGGACGAAAGGAAAGGGAAATGGGGAAGAGGGGAAGGAAGGGACGAAGGGAAAGGGGAAGGGGGAAGGGATAAAGGGAAATGGGAAGAAGAGGGGAAGGGGAAGGGAGGGCATAACCAAACCCCTCGTGTGTTTCAGGTGCAGCTTCCTCGTTCTCGGATTTCAGTGCCTTCGTCAGGTGTTAGCATGTCAATGAACAGACACTCATCTCACACACTTTCATCTCATACAGGGACGGCAATGCTATAGCAATTTATGATAACGAAGACGAAGGTAAAATCCAGGTAAAGTTCGTTGTAGTCAAACACGCTTCCCTCTATACGAAACCCATTCAAAAAAATTCAAAATACAGTTAACGGGAGAAAATACGATAAAGTGTATCAGAGTAACAGTTAACAGCTGAACAACAGTCAGATTGGATTTTTTTTTTTATGAAAGAGGTGTCCCTCAAATTATCGACTTTTTAATGTATTTTTTTCTGTTCCATACTATTTATAGAAGACCTGTTTCATTCCAATACCTAGGTCTATTCCGAACAACAAGAGCGTGAAAAATGAGAATTAAAATGGAAGTAAAAAGAAAAAAAAATTAGCGTGACAGATGATAGTTTTGCATGACGAGAGAGAGAGAGAGACAGAGAGAGAGACAGAGAGAGAGACAGAGAGAGAGAGAGAGAGAGAGAGAGAGAGAGAGAGAGAGAGAGAGAGAGAGAGAGAGAGGGGGGGTGGGCGGTGAGGGGGGGATGCGAATGAAAATAAGAATACGAGTGTGAGGGTGAGAATGAGAGTGTGAGTCTGAGTGTTGTGGAAATCGAGGAAATGTGTGAGAGAGAAAGAGAAATAAAGAGAGTGAACGAGAGCGAGCAGATGAATAGCGAAAGAGAGTGACACGTGATACTCGGCGCAAATGGCGAATTACGATCGCTAATGATGCCCGAAGGTCGGTTGCCATGACAACACGTGGAAGCCATCACGACGAATTCAGCTTTCAATCACAAGTCCATAAGGCTCATTTCAGCTTCTCTCTCCTTGCGCTGCTAACTTTATTACAGTCGATAGATGGATCAGACATGACTGTCTTTCACTCTTACGCCCCCCCCCCCTTCTTTTTTTTTTTTTTTAATGGATGGTATGGTCGGGCAGGTTAAAGCTGTCGGGAGGGAGGGAAAATATTGATGATTTTGGTTTTACCTTTATTTTTGGTCTTCATTGTCGCTGTTGTCATTGTTTCGCCGTGCATCTTCTCCTTCTCCTCCTCCTCCTCCTCCTCCTCCTCCTCCTCCTCCTCCTCCTCCTCTCCTCCCCCCTACTCCCCCTCCTGCTCCTCCTCCACCTCCTCCTCCCCCTCCTGCTCCTCCTCCACCTCCTCCTCCTCCTATCTCCACCTCACCCTCCTCCTCAATATTTTCACCTTTCGTGACTTACAGATTCTAAATATTTATTTCCCAAACATTTATGATTTCTAATTAAGGGAAAAAAAGAACTGTTTTAATACTAACAATAAAAAAAAGAATGATGAAGTGCGTGATGGCAGTCGCTTGTGTCCAAAAATGGCGCGAATATTTCGGCCACGAATCTCGGGCCTTGTCGACGATTATGAAATTTGTTCGCGATGATAAGAATCACGATGTCACCCCCCCCTCCCCTCTCCATTCTCCCCTCACCTCTAACTCTCTTTTGTCTTTCCATTTCTTTATTTTTTTCTATCCTTCAGCCTTTATTCCTCTATCTTATCCTTTCCTTTCTTCCCTCCTATTCTTCGTCCTTCCTACTTTCTTTCCTGTTTTTCTGTCCGTTTGTCCATTCATTCCTTCCCTCCTTCCTTTCTCCCTTTTTTACTTTCTCTTTATTCCTTTATCCTCCCTCTTTTCTTCTCCCTCATCACTTCCCATTCCCCCTCTAACCCCCCCCCCCCCTATTCATCCATTTATTTTCCCGATCACCGGTTCTCTCTCTCTCTCTCTCTCTCTCTCTCTCTCTCTCTCTCTCTCTCTCTCTCTCTCTCTCTCTCTCTCTCTCTCTCTCTCTCTCTCTATCTCTCTATCTATCTCCCTCCCTCCCTCCCTCCCTCCCCCCGTCCCCACCCGTTTCATGACTATACGTCCGTGTTTTGATGAAATTAATAGGGTATTATGATAGCGGAATGGATCTCCTGCAGTGTTCCGGTAAATAGTCTATTTGATCAAGAGCATTTTAAAAAGTTCTGTCAAAGAATGACCTTTTTTTATGATTTACCGGGTCATTTTACGGGTTTCGTATTCACTTACTGCGTATCTTCCATGGAATTTTTTTTGTTTGTGTTTGTGTATTTTCCTTCTTTTGTGTTGTCATTCACGTTTTATTTAAGACGTCCATTTTACACTGAATAACATACGAACATCTACACTTTTTTACTGTATTTTTCTTGTGAAGATGATAATGTTGTATGCTTTGTGTTCTATATGAATTTATGTTTACATTTTGTGTTTTCCTGTCATTGTTTTATGTGGGAAAACGTTATTAATGTATGATTAACCATGTTGTCTGTTATTATAAATTAAATATACATTTTGATGTAGTCTATTCATTCAGTTTTCTTCGTGACTGAGTTATTAATTAAGTATGAATTTTAATCTAATCTATTTATACCTTCCTAATGTTATTAGATAAAAAGATAAAGAATCCGGAAAAAAATACCAAAAAACAAAACAAAAAAATACAATCAGTATGTTTTGAACCTTCACTTGTTTTTCATTCGGTGTGTCAATACAATGTTCCATCCCCTTAACACTGTAATGTCATTAGAAGCACACGTTGCCATGTTTTGTCAAAATGTGTGATACTTGTAGCATGACTATGCCCTTACCTCCCCCGTCCACTCTTTAAACACGAGTCGACCTGCCTGTTTGTTTGTTTTAGTATTATTCTCCTTTTATGCCTGGTAACCCCTTAACCCATTTTTTACGCCCGGTAACCTATTAACCCATTTTTCACGCACGGTATACTTACGTCAGAGGTACCCACCTACTGTCACGTACACCAGATATTCCTATCACGTCACCCCCCCCCCCCTTTTTCCTCTTATCACATTCACCAAACAATACTAGTTTTTATCCATCAAATTCTCACCAAACCCCCCCAAAACACCACCAAAACCCCCCCATAACCCCACCAACCCCTCCTCCCCCTCCCCACACACCAAGCCCCCCCCCTTCCCACCCCTTCCACGACGACGACCCCCTAACTAACTCCGCCCCCCAAACATCCCCAGCTGCACCGGATCAGCGTGAGATCGGTGACGCCCAACCGCCGCACCTCGAGGGACGCCGCGTGCACGATGGTGATCGGGAAGGACGCGCCCTTAGGACCCACGAGCGTCAAAGCGACCTCCATCACCTCCACCTCCGCCGTGATCTCGTGGCTGCCCTCAAACTCCAACTTCCAGCACACCGTCTGCGTAAACAACGTGGACGTTCGCACGGTCAAACCGGGAGTCTATCGGCACACGATTACAGGTTCGAGATGGTGGTGCCTTTTTATTTCTTTTTCTTCTTCTTCTTCTTCTTTTTTTGTCTCTGAGGGGGGGCGGGGGGATTTTTTCTTTCTTTTTTTGTGGGGAGTCTTATTTTTTGTGTTTTTTGTGCGATAGTGTGATTTTGTTTTTTTGTTTTTTGGTGGAATTGCGTGATTTATTTGGT
>BOPN01000546.1:107500-125000 GCA_017312705.2 Penaeus japonicus | reverse complement strand
ATAGAAGAATCACCACTCACCCCCCTTCTATTTTTGTTTTCTCTCTCTCTCTGCTCTCCCCGCCCCCACCCCCTCCCCCCAATGCCCCTTCCCCGGTGCCCCGAATACCCTCCTGTGTGACGGTGAGGTGTCCCCTTCCCCCACCCCCACCCCTTCCCCCTATCCCTCCCCCTCTTAGTACTCTGCGAGGCTTTATAATCTCTTGTATCTCTGAAGGGTGCGGCGCCCCCCACGTGACGCGAGGTAGCTTTTTGGAAAAGACCCGAAACTGTTTTTTCTTTTTCTTTATCTCTTATTCTCTTGTTCTGTATGATGTCTCCTTGAAATCTACTTCGCTGGTTTGTTTCATCTCTTCGTCTTTTGTCTTAGTATTTTCTACTTCGTCTTCCCTCTTTCATCGGCCATTCTTCCTTCTTCCCTATTCCCTCTTTCCACGTTCGTTTTCCGTCTTCTCTTTCTTCTTCCCCCTTTTCATCTCTCCTCCTCCTTCTTCTTCTTCTGCTTCTCCTTCTTCTTCTTCTTCTTCTTCTTCTCCTCCTCCTCCTCCTCCTCCTCCTCCTCCTCCTCCTCCTCCTCCTCCTCCTCCTCCTCCTCCTCCTCCTCCTCCTCCTCCTCCTCCTCCTCCGCAATCTCCTTTCTCCCTGCTCTTCTTTCTCCCATTTTTTATACCTCCCCGCGGAATCACTGTCTCAAGATTGACCCGAACTTCGTCTGAGACATGGAACCTTCTGCCTTTGATGTAATGTCTCGAATCCAGACCATTAGGAAGTTATTTTTAGTCCGGTCGAATTATTTGGACATACACACGCATGGTACACGCACAGCCAGAGTGGCACGCGCTCGCACGCGCTCGCACTCGCATTTTATACATGGAGTGTGGATACGTACATGTATAAGCAAGCAATACACACACACATTTATATACAGAATCATACACTGCGTGATCGAACAAGCACTTTCACATATGTTATGTATGTATTGCTACATGTACATAAGCAATACTGCATATGCACACATACATGTGGATTCCAAATATCTTTTTAGCTTAGAAAAATAAAGCTTGATAGCTTGCGTCAAGTAAAAGTGAAATCGAAATAGAAAATAGATTTTTCAAAATCAAAATAATCGAAGAAAGGTATAGGTTTAATGAAGTTATAATGAAGATCATGTTAATGGCGTTCATACTATTATTGCAAATGATAATGCTATAGTGACTCAGCATTAAAACACTGACTATGATAATGATCATGATATCCATAGTGTAATGATCGTACCAAAAAGTTAAGTGATAATCAAACAACTTGATATAGATTTTAGGTCGTCACCGTGATTGAATGTCTTGAACTTTTCATTTATACATCGGAGGTTCCTTTTACTGCTTTCAACCCTTTTATATCTCGTTCTTTCTCCCTTTCCCCCCTTTTTCCATTCCCCTTAACAACTTTCATCGTATCTTATCAATCCCTATATACGCTAATAATTCACTCTTGGACTCCTCTCTTCCTCTCTCTTTTTCATATCAGTGTCCTATTGAATATGAAGCTTTGAAATTAGAGACGTTACTTCCCCTTTCCCTCCCCACCTCCCCCTTCCCTTCGTACGGACATCAAGAACTCTCTTGACTTCCCCTCCCCCCTTACACTCACCTATTTTCACCCTTAGTGTCAGCCACTCGGTTCACCCTAGCACTACTCTGTTATGCTGAAGTTCCAGTGGTAAACTTAACGCTGGGTGAGGGAGGGAAACTCTACGGACATTGGACACCAAATTTAACTGCCTAGGCAGTTCTGCCATAGTTGTTGCTGATTTTGACTAAATTAGACAGAGAAAAATCAAGAAGATAGCTAAATGGAGTCAATAGAGAGTACTACTGTTTCGATTAACGTAGATTTCAAAATTTGGGGTATGAATAGATACTTTTTTCAAAATTTGCTAGTTCGCCTCTGGAAGAAGCACACACCTGTGTAGGAATCTTGGCCATTCACAAATGACTGGTGTTGGCAATGGTGAAACAGGAAAAAAGGTAACTTTTTTCTCGCTTCTACCGTAAAAGATAAAAGGACAACTTTAGATGATCATTCTATCATAGAATTATATATCATGTGTCGTCACATTGATTCACAGACAATAACGTGCAGTACACCAGTTTTTAGTGAACCATTTTGTTCCAACACTGGCATGGCACAACGCACTCGCACGTGTACTGAGCACGGATGTAGGACAGAATCCCAGGAGACGTAAATCCAGACATATCCTTAATCCAGCCCTTTATCCAGTTCCACTCGGCTATCCTAAAATAAGCGTCACCAACTCCTCCTCCGAATCCTCCGAACCAAGTCCCGCAAATCCATCTCGGGTTCCTTCAGAATCACCTCTCCTTCTCCTTATCGTGAACCTCATCTCCAGGACCCAACCGCAACCTCATCTCCATCCCTCTCCTCATCTCGGCATCCTTATCCAAAACGCGACCACTCCAACCTCATACCACACCGCCGACATACGCCATCCCTTTCCCCCTAGAGTCGAGGCCTGGTATTTTGTCCGTAAGCCACCCTGCACACACACACCTATCTCTGTCCCATTACTCTTTATTCGTTGGCAGCTGAGAATAGTTAAAAGAGTGCCTCGTTGCCTTGGCACTTCTGTACGTGACACACCTTGTTGTGATGAACTGGCTTTTATTCAGACTTGTGGTATAGCTCTGGTCGCCATGGATTGTGCGATGACTATGATTTCCTTGATTTATTTGCACCACACCGTTGCATAGAGACATGCAGTATTATGACCACTATTTGGATTGTGTTCTTTAGCATGCTTGATGACTGTTTATTTTTGTTTCTTTTTTTTGTATGGGTTGTTATTTTCTACCTTTCAGTTCACTTCACGAATTATTTCTATTATATTTTAATTTTGTATATACTTACGTTTGACTTCGTGTATGTATGTATGTACTACCCATGTATTTTTAAGGTTAAAGTTTGCCTCGACCAGTTAGAAGCCAGCGTAGAGTTCATATATATTAAAAATATATCTATAGACATAAAGAAAGCAGCTCTTCACTTCAGTCTGCAGTGTTATGTGTTTGTTTGTCTTTTAAGCAGTAATAAAAGCCTAGGCAGCAGTGCTATAAGGAATGCCAGCTAGTGATTCCCACCTAGAGACTATGGCTTGAACGGAATTTTCGATAGCAGGAGAAACGGCTAGTAGTTTTCTAGTTTTACTATTACATACATCCATTTATATTTCTGCTGGAAGCATCTTACGAGAAGTAGTGCTAGTTAGAGAAGACAAGAAGGAGTTTAGAGAGGCTCGCGTAGGCTCCGGTACAGCCCTGACACCCCCACCCCCACCCTCCGCCTTCCCCGCGAGGCCGAAATAGGCTCAGATGTTTGGCACCTGTTCCCCCCCTTCCCCCCAGGGCTTCCGGACCCCCCCGTGGACGTGCAGGTGGAGCCCGGCCCCCAGGATGGCTCGCTGCTCGTCACGTGGCTGCCCGTCACCCTCAACAGCACGGGCGGCACGTCCAACGGCGCGCCCGTCACCGGCTACGCGGTCTACGCCGACGGCAAGAAGGTCACCGAGGTCGAAAGCCCCACGGGTATGTGTGTGTGTGTGCGTTTGTTTGTTTGTTCGGGTCAAATGGGTTTGTGTTTATTTGTGTGTGTGTGTGATTATTTGTTAGTTTGTCTGAGTGTTTGTGTGAATGTGTTTTTTTGTTTTTGTTTTTCTGGTGTGTGTGTTGTTTGTATATATGTATGTGTATATTTTGGTTTCACCAAGTCAGTGAGTGTGCAAACATTTATATGTCAGATCTTGTATTCCCTCAAAGTATTCTGCTAATCACAATATTTTTTTTCCTTTCTCTTTCCCTTCCCTCCCACCCTCTCACCCTCCCCTCCCACCCTCCCACCCTCTCACCCTCCCCTCCACTCCGCGCTACTTTCCCTCCTACCATCCCCCCATCCCCTACCCCCTACCATTCTCCACCTCCTTCTACCACCCCCAACCCCTCCAATCCCTCCATCCACTTCTCCTACCATCCCCCACTCCCCTCCCATCTCTCCTACCATCCCTCCGCACTCCCCTCCCATCCCTCCAACCATCCCCCCACTCCCCTCCCATCTCTCCTACCATCCCTCCGCACTCCCCTCCCATCCCTCCAACCATCCCCCTCCCATCCCTCCTACCATCCCCCGCCCGCACTCCCCTCCCATCCCTGCAACCACCCCTGCTACCATTCCCCTACCAAACAACCACAACCACAGGAGACTACGCGCTCATAGACCTGACGAAGATCCCCGGGTTCGAGCCCAAGCAGGTGACGGTTCGAACCAAGAGTCGGGACAGCGTTTCGGGAGACTCCGTGCCCACCCAGATACCTGGTCACCTCGCAAGGGGCCGAGGCCGAGGAAAGGTGAGAGACGGAGTGAGAGAAAGAGAGCGAGAGACAGGGAGGAAGAAGAGAAGGGGAGAGGGGGGGAGAAGAAAGGAGGAGAGGTGTGTGTGTGTGTGAGAGAGAGAGAGAGAGAGAGAGAGAGAGAGAGAGAGAGAGAGAGAGAGAGAGAGAGAGAGAGAGAATATTTCTCTCAGAGGGTTATGCTGCTGTGTCACACCGTGAAGGACTCCTCTTTTCGTTTATTTTCTGTTTCTTTTTTTTTGTTCTATGCTTTTGTTTTCAGCTTTTGAGACGTCCACGCCAGCTTCATGCCGTCACAAAGAATCCCTTTTGTATTTCTTTTTTGTTGTTGTTTTGTCTTTGTTTTATTCTAGTTTGAGTTGTCTTTTGCTTTTTCTTTAGAATTATTGTATATTATTGTTATTTTTTCCTTTTGTTTGCACGACCTCACTACATCACACCCACTTCATCTCTCTGCATTTTCGGACACGGGATTTATAAAGAAGGAAGTCTACAGACACCGATTCGGACACGGCACACACGTTGTTAGATTTTGGTTGTAAGGATTAGAACTTTTCCAAAAATGGCATGATGATATTCAAGAGAAAAATAAAAGCTTCGTTTGATGATAATATTTATGGTGATAATGGTAATGGTAGTTTGATAATGATAATTATAATGATGGTTATAAAGAGGATAATGATGGTAATAAGGATAAGGAAAAGGGTAACGATGATTATGAGGATGCCGTAAATGATATAGATAAATACTTCAGAAAAAATACCAGGTAGAATTGTATATAGATAAATGAAACAGATTCAAGAAATAGATATAAACAATGAAAAATAAAAATTTAAAAGTGTGAACCAAGTATAATGTAAAAAGATACAGGAAGTTAATGCAATTTCAATCAAGAAAAATTCACGGTCTCACACCTCACCGTCTAGTATTCAAGCAATACCAAAAGCACTATGCATCTTGGGCACACGCACATGCATGAGGGCATAGAGGCACAGTCGGGCATGCACGCACATGGAGACATGCACTACACATCCCAAAGGTTTACATGCACAGCGAACACACCTGAAAATTGTTGCGCCTCCACGCTAACACGCGTTCACAGTCACGGGAATTTTATACACCGCATCTTATTATCGATTATATTGATATCAAGTGTCCTAAGATATACGTGAGTTGAAGTGCTATATATATTATATATAAGACATGTGTATATCCTTTATCATTCACTAGATTGTCATTTGTCAGAACGTGAACTTAGGAAGAGAAAATCATGCTTTAAGTGAAGGCCCTTTGTTTCATCTGCCATGCAACCGCCCATGACTGTCACGGTCATCAAACATTCAGACTATTTTCATGTCGACATGTTACACACACAAGTGGGTTTATGAAGTGTGTTGGCTACATGATAAACGGGGAATCACACAACTCGATAAAAAAGATGAAAAGAAAAACAGGATGGATATGATAATTTACATGCAAATAGACCATGAATCTTTGGGAATATTGTATATTATTAAGAATTAAGCAAATAAATACAATTGATACTGTAGGATATATATATATATATATATATATATATATATATATATATATATATATGTACATATATATAAAACATTTGGATTTTATATACATAGTCTCTAACGATAGAATTCAAAGTCATGTACACTATTATCGCCAAGAAAATTAGCAGTATTAAGAAGGAGAAGAAGAAGAAAAATAAAAACACATTTGCACGAAACACAAACACGCATATTGCAGGACTGGCATCAGGTCGGATCCTGAGAAGCAACAACATCGCAGAAATTTGGGGAAAACAAAAACATCATATTGTAGTTAGCATTCAACATCGCTCATCATTTTCTCTTGTTTTTATTGAAATTGTATATTAATTCATTTTGTTTAACAGTTGTGTTCATTTTGCATTTTTTCATACCACTTCATACCATACATATCATATACCATTGTGCGCTTATTTTTACATGTGTGTATATACAATCACTCTTCCTTTTTTTTAATTCACTCATTTATTTTGCATTCCCCCTCCTCCTCTTTTCCATTTTTTTTATTTTTTGTTCTTACGTGTTTCTCCTCCGCCGTAGTTAACCAACCCATTTGAATTTTTAAGTTCGCTCCGTTATGCTCATTTGTTGAGTTCGCCATCTTGTTTTTTTTTTTTTTCATTTATGTATTTATTTATTTTTCTTTTATGTTCGTTTCCCATTTTCTTTTATGTTCGTTTCTCATTTTCTTTGTTTAGTTTCGTTGCTTTAGTTCCCTCTCCCCTCATTCCCGACAGCAAGAAGAGGAAGAGGCAATGTTGCACTCAGACATGGAGCGCCCGTCGGAGTTGTCAGACATCGCCGAGGAGAGTGAGACTGAGTTGTCTGACGAGGTAACTACGCTGTTTCCTCCTCCTCATCCTCCTCATCCTCCTCCTCATCATCCTTTTCCTCCTCTTCATTGTTATCCTCTCCCTACTCCTTATTCTCCTCTTCCTACTCCTTCTTCTCCTCTTCCTACTCTTTATTTTCCTCTTCCGTCTCCTTGTTCTTCTCTTCCTACTCATTATTATCCTCTCCTTACTCCTTATTCTCAATTTCCTACTCCTTGTTCTCCTCTTCCTCCTCTTTATTATTATCCTCTCCCTACTCCTTGTTTTCCTCTTCCTACTCCTTGTTCTTCTCCTCCTCCTCTTTATTGTTATCCTCTCCCTATTCCTTGTTCTCCTCTTCTTACTCCTTGTTCTCCTCTTCTTACTCCTTGTTCTCCTCTTCCTACTCCTTGTTCTCCTCTTCCTACTTCTTATTTTCCTCTTCCTACTCCTTGTTGTTCTCCTCCTCCTCTTTATTATTATTCTCTCTCTGTTCCTTGTTCTCCTCTTCTTACTCCTTGTTCTCCTCTTCCTACTTCTTATTTTCCTCTTCCTACTCCTTGTTCTTCACCTCTTCCTCTTTATTATTATCCTCTCCCTGTTCCTTGTTCTCCTCTTCTTACTCCTTGTTCTCCTCTTCCTACTCATTGTTCTCCTCCTCCTCCTCTTTATTATTATCCTCGTCCTACTCCTTATTCTCCTCTTCCTCTTTCTTATCCTCTTCCTACTCCTTGTTCTTCTCTTCCTCCTCTTTATTATAATCCTCTTCCTACTCCTTATTCTCCTCTTCCTCTTTATTATCCTCTCCCTACTCCTTGTTCTCCTCTTCCCTCTCCTTGATCTCCTCTTCCTACTTTTTGTTCTCCTCCTCCTACTCCTTGTTCTCAT
Organism: Penaeus japonicus; assembly: GCA_017312705.2. Lineage (NCBI taxonomy): Eukaryota > Metazoa > Arthropoda > Malacostraca > Decapoda > Penaeidae > Penaeus > Penaeus japonicus. The sequence continues at coordinate 117,321 of BOPN01000546.1, read as the reverse complement.
TTTCCTACTCCTTGTTCCCCTCCTCCTACTGCTTATTCTCCTCTTTCTAATCCTTATTTTCCTCCTCCTCCTCCTCTTCCACCTCTACTCCTCCTGCCCCTTCCCCTCCTCCTCCCCCTCTACTCCTCCTGCCCCTCCCCCTCCCCCTTCCCCTTCCCCTTCCCCTGCCCTTCCTCCTCCCCCTTCCCCTTCTCCTCCTCCTCCCCCTTCCCCTTCTCCTCCTCCTCCCCCTTCCCCTCCCCCTCCTCCTCCTCCTTCTCCTCCTCCTCCTCCTCCTCCTCCTCCTCCTCCTCCTCCTCCTCCTCCTCCTCCTCCTCCTCCTCCTCCTCCTCCTCCTCCTCCTCCTCCTCCCCCCCTCCACCACCTCCTCCTCCTCCTCCTCCCCCGTCGGAAGTCAAAGAAGAAAGAGGGAAAGAGAGAAGAGAAGAGAAGAGAAGAGAAGAGAAGAGAAGAGAGAAGAACAAGGAAGAGGCCGAAGAGAGGCGAAGCCGCCGTCACTCTTCCTTTTCTCTCTGTCTCTCTCTCTTTCTCTCTTTGCATTTTTATTTTCTCTCCGGCACTCTCGCTCGATGGTGTATATATTTTTTTTCTCTCCTTTGTTTTTATTTCCCCCTTTTTTATGCTTGGGTTTTGGGAGACGGGTGGGTCTTGTTGTTTTCTTTTTTGTTTTCCTTTTTTGTTGTTTGTTTTGTGTTTACAGTATTTTGAATTTTAGTCATTACTGTCTTTTTGGGATATTGTTTAGTGGGGATAAAGGGCTAGCTTTTATTTTTTATGTGTTTCAAGGTTTTCTAATATATATATTATTTTTATGTTAATCTTAATTTAACGTCTGTTTGCCAAAGAGCGAGAACAGCAACGACGGTTTCGGTAAGTGGAATGTGGGTTTCAAAAATTTGCATGCGATGTTTCGTTTATGTTTTGTTTATTTTCTCCCAAAGGCCCGACTCGGTGGGTGGGGCGGGTGGGTAGGGAGGGTGGGGTGGGAAGTAGGGTGAAGTAGTCATTTTCAGGGCGACCTGTAGATCAATATTGGGGCCGGAGGTGTAGGGGAGCGGAAGGGGGTGGCAGGGGAGGCCAGGGGAGGCCAGGGGAGCGAGCGCGGGCGGAGCGGCCGCCAGGTGCATGAGGCGGCCGGCAGTAGCTGCCCGGTGGAGTCGTGGTTCGCATTCACATCGTCCCTCCTCCTCATCTTCAGGACATGCATGCCGACGGCCACAAGCCTGGCCCGCACCACGGCCTCGGCGGCCCGCACCATGGCCCGCCCGGGGGCCCCCACCACGGCCCGCCAGGAGGGCCCCACCACGGCCCGCCGGGGCCCGGGGGGCTTCGGGACAGGCTGCTGGGCCGGCGCGGCGTCCCCGCACCCGGCGTGCGGACCGACCACCTCGGCCAGACCATCCTGGAGCACGAGGACAACCTCAGCGACAAGGAGATCTACCCTGGCCACCAGCAGGGCCAGATGGCCCCGCAGACGTCCATCCCCGCCATAGGTGAGTCGCGTGGCGAGCGCCAGCCTCCCCTCCCCGCCCGTTCGCCCACGACCCTCGCGCGGCCGCGGGAGGAGGCGAGGCGGGCGAGCATGCTGGGCGCGAGTGGCCGTCGCCGCGCCGCTGCCTCACGGTGTTTCCTTCCTGCTCACCTGCTGCCGCTCAGTCTGTACTTGTGCTGCTCATCACAGAACACTTACTGGACTCTTGCTTGGCATACACTCAACTCATGATGTTATATTTCCTTTCTCAGTCAAGTTCTTGGGAAATCACCATAAAAAGTATATAGAGAGCAAGTTGGAAGGAATGACATGACTCAATATAACTTAGCTTAAAAAAAGAACAAAAAAGAAACTCTTAGCAAATCATTCCACATTAGCTTCCTATGGCATAATCAATAGAAGTTCCTCTACAGTGCACTATATAATCACAACTATTATTATCATTATTACAATTATGATTTTATGATTGCTCACCAATTATTCCTTTCCTTTTGATGAACGGCTCACCAAAATATAAAAATATGACCCTCCTTTTCTTCTTTCTCTCCCCTCTTTTCCCCCTCTCCCCTCACCCTTGGCGGGTCTCTACGAGCAGGCCCAGCGAGAAGTGGGCTTGCAAGACTCTCTAGTTCTTTATTCAATACAATAGGTCAGTTGAAAGGTAACGAATGCTGGTCGTCCATAATGAACAGTGAACGAATTTGTACATAGTTTCTTTACTCCTCTTTTTTTTCCTTTTTTTTTGACATTGTTCATTTTTTGTGAATGGAATTCCCTCCTACTCCCCTCCAGATGCAGTTTCCTAGTTTGTTTGGTTTTGATTTTCTCTTAGAAAAGACTTTTGATAGATTTCGTTATATATACACTTACATGTATTTAAAAAAATAGGAATATTTTCTTTCTTTAGCTGTCTCTGTAGAATACTATCGAACATTTTGAAAAGTAGTTTTATATGATGATTGATAAAACGTAGGTGTAGAATTGGCGAATTGTTATTGTGCATTTATTTGATTATTCTGAGAAAGTAGTGTTGATATCATTGCTATTTTTTATTAGTGGTGAGAATTTATTATTAAGTATATATACATATATATATGAATGATACAAATGTTAAAATGCATTTAATAATCAGTATCACTGGTGTTATTTTACTTATGTGATAAGAACAGTCAAGAAATAACAGGTAATGTCTGAAAATGTTCATTGTAGAAATGTTCATTCTTTGAGAAACGTTCATTGTAGAATTTTGACTTTTTTCTCACTAGGATTCGAGGGAAATAGATGATCATTTTCCCCCTCGCAGATTCGACTTTTTTGGAAGTATTTCCTTTGAACTCAACTACATATATTTTTTCTCAAACTCTATATATATTTTCATGTCCCTTTTCTATCTCTTAATTGTTGCACACTTTGCAAAAATGCTATTTAGCACTTAATAACATTGCTGGCTTTGCAACGATGATAAGACCCGGCTGTTGTTGTTTTTTGTTGTTGTTGTTGTTTTGGTTTAAAACGTATTTGAAAGATTTAAGTGATTTTGTCATATAAGAATGGTATTCATTTAGGCTGGATTTTATGATCGTTCATTGCCACACCGTGTAATGAAATGTTTGTATGTGCAGTGAATGTTGAATGTAATGTTAATTGCGTGGTAACTTATACAGGTATTTTAAGTGGGACTGCGCATGTACACACACACACACACACACACACACACACACACACACACACACACACACACACACACACACACACACACACACACACACACACACACACACCAGTTGATTTTGAATGTATGGCCTTGAATTCAAACACGGTGGGTGTTCGGCCTCTCTTCAGTACCTGTTGCCATGGGTTGAAGTGTCGACATGACCCTGACAAGATGTGATTACTTGAGACTTTTATTAATTATAAAAAATATCTATATCTATTAGAGGTGATCTCGTAGCATTGTACCGTGATATGTACCCACGTAGCTATTGGGTTGTATGTTTTTGTTTATTTTGTTTATTTATTCTCAAATTTGTGACATGCGGGAGTCTTAGAATATAATAGAATTAAATCATTACTTCATTGCATAGCGTTAAGTTAGTTGCTATATTGCATTTACGATATTAGCTATTGACATAAATAGTAATATTGTAATTCCTTCAATAATACTTTTATTTATACGGACTTTGGGATTGCCATTGCCCAGGTATCATGCGAATCAATTCAATTACTGAGGTATCAATTGAATCGTGACTCATATTTTACTGCATGAAACCTACTTCTCTTACTATAACATGTGTAAATACAACATGATCATTCTCCTTCTTTATAAGAATATATAATTTACTTAAGAGGATTCCATCACTGGCTTGCGTCCCATATTTACCAAACGTAATTAAAATCAGGACATTGAAGGGTGTTCAGCCATCTTGTAAACATGAGGCGGTCACGTGTAAATACTTCCGGGAACTGTGACTGTAGTGTTAATTGCGGAGTAGTTAGTCTGGCATGATAAGAGAGGCCGATCAGCCAATCCGTGTGTATATCAGAGGAATGACATTGAGTATCGAGTTTCAAGAAGGATTTTAAAAATGTGATTAACAGGGAGCTTATTCGTCTCCGTTTTCTTCTTTCTCCCCCTTTGTCTTTTTTTTCTAAAGCTGATTTCTTTTGAGATACTCAATGTCTTTGTTGTGATTTACATGTTTGTTTACTCTTTTTAACCAGGTAGTGTGAGGTAAATTATTGTTATTGTCGTTGTTTATTTTACTTATTTTTATTATTTTTTTTATTACCAAATAAGCAGCAGTCTGGTCTCTTCCAGTGCAATTTCTGCAATACTTCTGATGTCTACTCTCTTTGTTCCTTACTACTGTCTCTGCTCTTCTAATTCTTGGCTTTAGCAACCACAGCAGAGAATTATTACTCTAATCACTCCCTGATGTCCTGTTATAGCACTCATTTATATATTCAGTCATTTCTCTAGCTCAAGGAACTTTTTTACTACTATGACAGTATGCTCTCGTGTTTCTTTTTTCATATTAAATGTTTTATTTTTATTCTCTATTTATTTACTTACTTACCTGTTTATGTTTGAGTTATTCACTTTCATGTTTGTGTCCACGGCTGAACTGTCTCTTTCCCCTACCAGGCAAAGGAGTCTCCAGAGCCAGACGTAAGTACTCTCTACGTTGTCACAAGGTTTCATATGGAGGACATTCGGGGTTCATGGTTCATCTCAAAATTCCTTAAAGATTCTTCCTTTTTTTGTCTTAAGATTATCTGCAATTCTAACAGGAGGTTTTGGTGTTTTTGTTTTTTCCTTTACTTGGAGCTTTGATCCTGTTTTTTTTTTCCTTGTTCTTTTTCTTTTTCTTTTAGTAAATTTGTTTATAACTCGATTTGGGGGGGAATCGGCGGTAATTTATGTTTTGATAGTGAATGATTGATTCCTTAAGAATTAAAGCATACATTTCCGAACTGAGTGGAAGCCCTCTATTTGATTCATGGGTAAATATCTTTTCTTTCGTTGTATTGACTATCAAGGGAGGGATTTATATGGATGTTTTTGCAATGGAGTTAAAATGATAACACATGCCTTTGCAATGGCTTACCACACCACTTTGTTATCACATGAATTTTAGTTTGAGTTCATTTGCATAGTCAACTGACTCGGTAGGCCTATACTTCTTGTTTGGAGATTTCAGTAAATCGTTTGTATAAATGGCATTTACATTACGTGATGGAAAAAGCAGGGTAAGACATATCTGAATGTTCTTTCAAGGTTTGCATTTCGTAAGGAAAAAAAATAATGTACGTTTTTTTTATCCTTGCACGTAAAGTACACGACGTAAATAGCCATGTGTCTCTTCAAGTTGCTTGCCGTCTTTGCCCTGATAATCAGTCTCAAAAACCCCTCCCAGATCCCTCCATTAGTGCTGCCTCTTGTAGATAGCTCTGGGGAATGGCTGTTACCCCCTTCCCCCTGCCCCCCTCCCACGTCCTGTCACTGGTACCCTGCGTGTAGATCGTCCTCCATCAGGCTTCAGAGCACCCCTCACCCCCCCCCCTCTCACCCCGGGATCATTTGCCATGCGTGGTTTTGCATACATTATTCACTTAGCCAGATGTTGTCATTTTGCAAAGGGATTTGCTAGCGTGCCTGTCCTGCAGAGATGGCAATGCAGGACTGTACGTTGCGCCTGATTTTGTCTTTTTTTTGTTTTTGTGTTTTTTTAGCACCCTGTTATATAACTCTTGCACATCTGCTAAGCAATTTTGAACTATTTTTTCTTTTCTTTTATATGTATATTTTTTTTATCCTTTCACTACTGCTGTGGATTTGTTGGATTTTCACTCTTTTCCCCTCATTTTTAATTTTTTTTATTATCTTCACATGGATCACTCCCCCCCCCCCCCCCCTCCCCGAAAAAAGTTGTTTTAATGTTTGCTGACACTCCTTCCTTTGTTTGGAATAACTTGATGAAACATACCAATCAATCCCACAGAGCAAAGCACATTTATATATTTTTTCCTACTGTGAATAAGAGAGAGATTGTCACAGTGACGATACCGTAGCCATCAGTACCTAGATTACCAACCAGTGCCTAGATTTGACATACTTTGCTAGTACTTTACACCTAACTCAATGCCCAGACAGGTTTACAAAAACATTTTGTTTCTCTCTTGCCCTCCGTTGATGATGGTAACTGGTAAAATAGTCTCTGTAATGGCTTTGATACAGCAAATATCAGAAGGCTGTATATACGTAGTTGGTTTGTCTCACTGGTGCATTTGCAAGTTCCACTAAACCAGACCGGTTACACGTGATTAACGCTGAACTTTGGGCTCTCACGTGCTCCTCTTAGGCTTGTAAAGTATGGCTAGATTAGTCTTAAATCTGTAGTCCATTAATTATTTTCCCTGAGCTGTGAATTACACAACCACTTTCTGCAGAAATAACCAAAGACTCAGCCAGTGAAGGTCACCCATCCCTTGAGGAGGATTATGAGCTGAGCCAGGGCGGGCGCGGGCGGTTCGACCCCCGCAATGCGCCCCCGCGGTCCCACCTGGAACGCGGGCGGCCCCCACCCCCGCCCCACCACAACCGGCCCATGATCCGCGACCCCAGAGACCCCAGAGACGTGCGAGACCCCCGCGACCAGCACTACCGGGACGGCCGCGACCCCAGAGACCCGCGGGACAGACGGGACCCCCACATCCGGGACCCACACGCCCACCGGGACCCCAGGGACCCGAGGGACATGCGCGACCGCTACGAGGGCGACGGGCGACACCGCGGCGAGTACGGGCGCGAGTACCCGGACGGCAGAAGCGAGGGGCGCGGCAGGCGGGGCCCCGGCGGCGGCGGCCAGGGGGACCAGCACACCCGCATCTTCGTGGCGCTCTTCGACTACGACCCGCCCACCATGAGCCCCAACCCCGACGCCTGCGACGAGGAGCTGGGCTTCCGCGAGGGCCAGCTCATCCAGGTCACCGGCGACAAGGACCCCGACGGCTTCTACTGGGGCGAGCTCGGCGGCAGGCACGGATACGTCCCCTGCAACATGGTGTCCGAGGTCCAGGTAAGATCAGAGGGGGCGAGGCAGGGCGGAGGGAGGGCGGAGGGAGGGAGGGAGGGATGGTTGGATGGGAGGTTTTTTCATGTTCGTCTGATTGGTTGGGAAGGGCAATCGGTGGGTGAAAATTAACAACTTAGGATGAAATGTTGACAGATATTTTAACTTTTATCTCGTTTAGTTGGCACTGTTTTCTTCGTCTTCAGATTCATTACATTTTTGTGTTGGTCTTAACTTGTCTTTTTTTCTGTTGCTGTTATTATATGTTATAAAAAGTTGAACTCTTGTGTGGAATATGATTAATTAATCAATTTATGCTCTTGAGATAATTTAAATAAATCTTATTTGAATGAAAAAAAGAAATCTTAGAAGACAAGTGATATTAATTCAGGTTTGAATTATTTCATATGTTAAAGGCATTCATTGCTGAGCCAATAGTCTTTTCTTTGAAATATTAGTTACCATTCTTTTTAAGATTTTTGTTGATATTGTTGTTGTTTTTAATACCTATAGGTGTACTTTGTCATTGACTGATAAATAAAGAATATAGATATTTGATTAACGAAATACATTGATTTTAATACAAGTGCAGTGTTATGGTCGAAATGACCCATGCTATCTCAACACAGAGATACAGATACATAATAAGAATGGGGAGTTTGACTGATGGAAACTCTTTCTCTGTCCGCGGTGGGCTGAAGCAAACGCCCTGGGTCCAAACGACGGCCATGAACGGACAAAAAATCTTACATGTGTGAATCATTACACAGGTAGCATTGTGAAGTGTCTTAAAGACAGTGGAAACCAAAACAATCCACTCATCCACTCACGGTTTCCCTATTTCTTATCCCCCCTTCACCTCTCTCGCCCTCGTTAGCCTCGAGCAACAAGTTCAATCCAAAAGCAAAGACCAGAGCGACAGCCACAGGTGAAAAGAGGGAGAATCCTGCGCCCATTCCCAACGGACAGAAAATCGTTTTCCATTCCTCAAACTCTTCATTCCCAGTCCTTGAGGTCTGACACACATGCCCTGTTTAGCACTTGTAAAAGAAGGGAAGGGGTCGAAGGAAACTTACCACACATTACTCTCAAGGGGAGTATCCAAGGGGCACAATCTTGCCTTAAGGTTCTGAGACGCACCTGAGGTGAACGTGCGCGCAAAGGGAAGAATGCAGGGAATTGACCCGCAGAAGAAGTTGGCTCGAAGCAACTCGTCATGGTGACGAATATCTCCTGCCTCGGAGTGGAAAGACAATAAAACAAACAAATAAAAGAAAGTTTAGCGACCGTGGAGAGGCAAGGCGAGCCGGACCTCTGCGCGGACAAGCACAAGACCGCCATTTTTATGTGTACTTATGATTAAGGCATCTCATATACACCTTGCGGCATTATCCTCCTCGGAGCTAAGTAACGTCAAAGCACCGTACATCAAATAAACAGTAAGGAAAACAGAAATACCTGCTCTAACCTCTAAACAGAGTGGGGCGAACAGGAATCATAATATTAGGAAGGGAAAACCTTTCTTGTAGGTGAACAGTAATTCGGGGAAAAAAAATCATACAGTCTGAGGAACATCAGGCCATGTCCAGTCATAATGATGAATAATATTAGAAATAAAGATGGACAAGGGTGCAACTAGAACATGAACAGAATGAACATCAACTAAAGAGGTGAGACTGAGATGTTGATTGCCTACAGGGTCAATGTTAACTGACCCCAAGACTCTCAAGAATAAATCCGTAGATGATAATCATTAGTTTCAGCCCCTGTGTGAAATAAACTCATTTTTGCTTTCCTCATCCTGTCTCCTGCTCACTACAAGGGCAATGCACAGGCCTCTGCGTCAGACCTCAAGAACGACAAATATATCATTGATGAAATTAGAATAGAATATAAGGAATATAAAAGAATAATCGTATAGATAGGTAAGATAGAATAAGGTACTAGATCTTAATTTTTTATGTTTCATTTACGCTATTCAGATGTGTCAGCTGTGTTTTTGTTTGCAGGCAACAAACACAAAAGCGATAACAGGGGTAAGAGGAAGAACACAATTGTAACAGGAAATAAAGAAACACCAACAAATAGCACCAACTTTTGTTGCATACAAGTACCACTTGAAATTGTATGAAACCCAAGATTAGCACTTTTTTGAGATTTGATTGCAAAGTGAGCTTGTATTGTTTTAGGATCAGTTGTTAGAGACACTAATGCAGTAATTACCTTTTAGGGCTTTGTATATTTATTACTATTGTTACTACCATTTTTTTGTATTCTAATTATTTGATTTGCATTTACACTTTTATCAGTAGTATAGAAGAGCACATTATTATATTGCCTGTAATTAGTAGTATTGCGTATATCAACAATCATTTATGAATACAGTATTAATGATTGAAGAAACAGATCAAAATTTGTGTATGTTTAGGTATTTTCATGCTGTTGAGTATTTTTTTCTGCATTGAACAAGGAGAAATCATATAATTTCAAATATACTTTTTTCAGAAAACTTTTTGTGTGAAATTATGAATGAAAATAATGGTTATAAGATATCAATTTACTTTCAATCATATATTATTTTAAAATTAAGGAATCATGTTTTATTTAAGTTCTTGTTTGTTAAACTAGTCAACTTGCAGTACAGTATGTTACAAATATTTACATGATTAAATTTACCTTTGTATATTTACCATAGAAAGGTTTCTGTATCTTGCAATGAGTCTATTAGAATTTATAGTCATATGAAAAGTTAGCTG
>BOPN01000546.1:82500-87500 GCA_017312705.2 Penaeus japonicus | reverse complement strand
CACACAAACACACATACCTACAAACACATACTATATATATATATATATATATATATATATATATATATATATATATATATATATATATATATATATATATATATATACATATATATATATATATATATATATATATATATATATATATATATATATATATATATATATATATATATATATATATATATATATATATATATATATATATATATATATATATATATAATATATATATATATATATATATATATGTATATATATATATATAGAAGAAATTATTAGAGATAGAGGTAATCTTAGTTGAGACATGCATACATTGTAGATTGATAGATAGTTTGATGTAGATGGTAAGCCATAAACATACTGACATGCGACACACACACACACACACACACACACACACACACACACACACACACACACACACACACACACACACACACACACACACACACACACAAAAAAAAAAAAAAATATAAAAAAATATATATATATATATATATATATATATATATATATATATATATATATATATATATATATATATATATATATATATATATATATATATATATATATATATATATATATATATATATATATATATATATATATATATATATATATATATATATATATATATATATATATATATATATATATATATTATATATATATATATACATATATATATATATATATATATATATATATATATATATATATATATATATATATACATATATATATGTATATATATATATATATATATATATATATATATATATATATATATATATATATATATATATATATAATGTATATTTATATATATGTATATTTATATATATATATATATATATATATATATACATACATACACACACAAAATTCCACAAAATTCCAAAAGATCTGTATTAAATGACCTACAACCCTTTTCATGCGTAAGAAAAATAATACACAAGAAATTGCCTGAAAGATCTGAAAGCTTTGACATTTTGAAAAAAAGTACAGGATTTAAGTTGTATATTAATTTTTATCTTTTGATATGAATGAGGGTGTACTAGGATTTTATTTTCTGGCATGAAAGTGTTTAGATGTCATTGGAGTTTTCAATGTTAGATCGAAATGCATAAGAGTTTTCAGCTATATGTTGATGGTTGCAATCTTGAACCTTCTGTGTTAAAAGCAGTATCATTTTACTTGAATAGCACACATTGTGTTATATGTCTCAAGATTTTTATTTTGAATGTATAAAAAGATGTAGAATGATCTTTATAGTTATTCATTAAGCATTGGGACATAATTTCTTAAGTGAGTTATTTTCTATAACATATGAGGTATTAGGAGGCATGATGGCCAACTGTAAGGATAGATTTTGATTTCTTGAACATTTCAAATTGATAGATTTAGTATATATATGATTTTGTAGTAGATGTGTATTCAAAAAGGAAGCAATAGAAAATTATATATGATAGAAAGTTGTGAAGGTCTGTCTAGTATTTGATTTTGATGATTTTTGAGTGATTATCTAATAATAACTGATCTAAGGGTTTTGATTGTATTGATGAGTAATTCTTTCTGATTTGAATACTTCTCACAAAAAAGGAAAAAAAAAAAATTTGTGTGGACATCCTATATACTTTAACATAGACACCTTCTTACACAAATATGTCTATATAGATCAGATGTTGTTGAAATAACAAAGTGGTCCTAAAGTAAAAGATCTGGAACTTAAAGTATAGAGCTATATAAGTATATGGTTAGAAGGTTTATGAAATGTTTTTATTTATTTTATAGATTTTTTTCTTAGCATTAATAGTGCTAAAGCAGGCAATTTTACTAAAATTCTTTGTCAGTTACATGAGATCCTTTTTTTATTTCATTACAACTAATACAACAAACATCAGATATATGCCACTGAAACTTATAGAAGGGTTCTCTAAGAGTTATAAGTATACATGTATGTATATTTTGTGATATCTGTGTTTATGGGGTTTTATGTTTGTGTACATATATTTGGTGTAGATGTGAGCATATATGTGTGTCTGTATGGATTGATGTGAAAATGTGTCTCCTCTTCCTTCCCTTCTAGATCTCTCCTCCTCCCTCCTTCCCACTCTATTTCCCTCCCTCCCTCTTTTCCCTCCCTCCCTTTTTTCCCTCCCTCCCTCCCTCCGTCACTCACTCACTCCTTCCCTCCTTCTTTCCTGCTCTTCTTTTCTTCTCCTTTTCCTCTTTTCTTCATGCTCATATACACTCCTGATACTTAACATATCTACACATAAATTTTCAGAGAATGCAAACAGAGACATGTTGGTAAATAGATAGATATGAAACATGGATAGATGATAAGCTTTCCTTCATCAGAGCTTTATCAGGTGGAAATCAGTGAATTGAAAGAAAAAGAATTAACAAGTATTCCTGGAATTTCCTGACTAAACAAATGCTACAATATTGGTGCCATATCGTCCAGTACCTTGAAAGTGAGAAATAACCATCCTGATGAATATTTGATGCCTAATGATGTTAAGCTGTTATGATGATAAGTTGTATATGACTTTTGTATATGATTTTTTTTTTTTTTTTTTTTTTTTTTACTTGTGTTTTCTTTTGGTCAAACACTTCAGATTGTTGTACATCTATATGTTTTATTTATAGATTTATTGAATGAAATGTACTGTTATTCTTTTATTTAGTGTATTATAGTACTCTCTTGAAATTAATCCATTAGATATCAGAAGATAAAAATAAGTGTTTTTTTTCCTCCATTAAACATGGTTTACATATATATTTTTTCCCCTTTAGAAAATTTTCCCACATTCTTTTTTTTTTTTTTGATTAATTAATTCATTCATTTCCATACAGCTGACTGTAGTCCCATACATCTACTCCATTCTGTCTCACCCATTAATGTCTGATTGTCCTCATCCGTTTATCCACCTATCCATCCATCCATCCATTTGGGGGTGATTCATCAGCCTCTTGGACATGTGAATTAGTTCTTGCAATCACTCAATCATGCTGTAGAGTTGTGGTATGCTGTGAATTTTGCTTCACTATGCTTCAACCAGCTATCACCCCAGGAAGAGATTTTTTTGTTTTTTTGTTTTTTTAAGCTTTGAGCTGCCTCCCTTCTGATATAGTAGATTATGATTGTTTCAGAGAGAAAGGAATAGAGATGTATCTTTATAGAAAAGTCAGATAAGAATGAGAAAAGAAGTTCTGATATTGCCCTGAGTTTTTTGTTTGTTTGTTTTTATGATGATATGCTGAACTCTGGTTGCGATGATTGCTCGGTAGTAATGTATGTTTTTTTTTTTTTTTTTTTTTTTTTTTCAGTGAATGGACAGCCCCTCAAAAAACATAAAAATTAGTCTTGTGAATGTCTTAGGAGCAAAAGCTGTACTGACTGTATCGCCAGCACGCTATAAAAAAAAAAAAAAAAAAAAAAAAAAAAAAAAAAAGGAAGATAATAGAAGAGAGAATAGTCTAGCGGCAGTTTTACATTTTTCTTTTCTTCTTCGCCTCTCACCAGGTGGAGCTATCATTCCAAACGGGCGACATCATCTATGTGTATGGTGACATGGACGATGATGGCTTCTACATGGGTGAACTGGGAGGCCACAGGGGGCTTGTGCCTTCTAACTTCCTGCAGGACGCACCCCAGGACTACGCTGATGATCACAGGTCAGGCTCGGTAGAGAGTCAGGGCTACAAGCTCCTCAGAGCGACACTCGAGGCCTTGTTCCTTCCCAACCCCCTTTGCTTTTAATTCTGTCAGTGTAAAGTGCATTTTAATGGCTTTGGGTAGCTTAGTAAGCCAATCCTTTTTTTTTATATAATTATCTTTTTTTATAAGTAATATTAATATTATTCAACTCAGTCCTATTCAATTTATCTTGAGAGATACACGTCACACCATTCTGCTCCAGCTTGAACTAAATCACATGATATATATACAACAACGTAGGTCACGCCGTGATACCTTAGACCCCCGTGATCGAGCTCCTCCCCCGGGCCAGTCTGGGCGAGGTCCCGGCCCGGGTGCGCATGGTCCACCACCACCTCCGCGCCCAGACCAGCGAGACCGTAGGAAAGGTAAGTAATTGGGGGCTAGTCTAAGGTCTACGTCTCTGGTGCTGTCATAGTGTTCGTTTTAGCCGATATGCATTTTTTTTTTCTCTTTGTTTTTCTTTTTCTTCTCTTCAAATGATAATTGAACAATTTTTCATTGTTTCATACACAGTACATATATTGTCATATAATTTTTTTATTTTTTTTATTTATCTAATATATTATAACCACTTAGGTCACATCAGTAGTCTTATAAAGACTTGATATTCCTTATCATCGGACTAGATGATAATATTATTAAACCTTTTTTAGCCTCAGTCTTTTGTGCACAGTGACGTTAACTTTGCAGATATTCTTTCTACATGTAAACACCCTCATGAATACTGTGGGACAACATAAATTATGGATAATGAATTATTAAAAAACGTTTTATCTGTATTTGGGATTAGAACTCGGAAGAACAAGTTTCATTCTTTCAACCTTTGTTCCTTTATTCATGTCACATTAGATTTATAGCCCACAAGAATTTTTTTTTTTTTTTTTTTCCTTTTTAGATCATATAAAAGGGCAATATTTTGTTATCTTGATATCATGATGTTATACAGGAATTAATGTATGTCTCCAAGAGGCTTTTACTTTTTTCTTTTATGTAACTCTGTTTGCACAATTAATGATTTTCCAATGGGATGATGATTTTTTTTTTCTATTCTATTCTTTCATATGTTATGTATTCCTTTCAATTAGAAATATTGTTTTTCTTAAGCATGTTTGAAAGGAAAGCTTAAGCATTATCGATTTTGATCAATATTCTCTTTCAATTTTTTTTTTTTTTTTTTTTTTTTTTTTTTTTTTTTTTTTATTCACCTGAAACATCAGATACTTTTCAGGGTCATGATCGAGTTATGTTCCAACCTTATTTGATA
>BOPN01000546.1:65000-77500 GCA_017312705.2 Penaeus japonicus | reverse complement strand
GCGCAAAGACTGCTGTCACGTGAAGGGAGTTTGAGTGTTTTATTATTATTATTTTTTTTTTGTCTATTTATTTATTTTTTACTACTTTCCTTTGAAATACTTTTTTTTTTTTATCTAATTGTAATTGCTTTTTTTTTTTTTTTTTTTTTTTTTTTTTTTTTACAGTAAAAGCCATTTGTATATATTCTTCTTTTTAATGCATTGAATTATACATTTTAATCAGTAGTCATTGTTTTCAATGTCTTTGGAAAATAATTTAAAGAAGAAAAATTATCTCGCATTCCATGGACATACACGTCTTGCTTAAATCTACCCTAGTGAGTGGCTTCTGTGGCAAAATTTGGAAGTTCTAGAAGATGGATCATGGAAGCAGTATAGTTTATCATCATGATATTTTAGTTTGCACGTCATTGCATTTCAGTTTTATAGGTATAATTTCATCACCTTTTTTTGTTGTTTTTTCTTCTTCTCTATTCATCGATTTATTTTTGTTACTGTTGCTGCTGGTACTTTCATTTTTTTTGTGTGTGTATATGTTGTTGTTTTACTTTTTCTTATATATTTTTGTATTTGAAAATGCTTTCATTATGTTTTATTTTTAGTAGATTTTTTTTTCCTTTTTTTTAATAAGTCACACATCTGAATCAACTTTCAGATACAGTGATGGAATTTTTTAGCAGTCTTTTTAGTGGTTCATCTGAAACAGTCTCTACTACTACTACTATAAGTACTACAACTACTACCACTACTACTACTACTGCTTCAACTATCAATGCTACTACTACAACAACTGTTACTACAACTTCAACTGCCACTGCTTCATCTACCTCTCTTTCTACTCTTCCCTCTACCTCCACAACTACAACTCATAGTAAAGTTCCACCACCTTCTTCTACTAAGATATCTTCTCCTCCTCCTCCTCCTCCTTCTTCTTCTTCTGAATCGTCTAAATCAGCTGATCAGGACAAGAGTGAGAAGAAAGGTTAGCTGTCTTTGCTGTGGTGTTTTTTTGTTTTTTGTTTTTGTAGATGCTGTGTTTTTTTTTGTTTGTGTAGGATTTTTTTTTTTTTTTTTTTTTTTTTTTTTTTTTACTTGTATTTAATGATTTTTTTTTCTCATTGATGGTTTCTACTGTAATTTGTTTCCCTTTTTCTCACTGGTTTCGTTAGGATATTTGTTGTGTATTTACATAATAATATGATTATTATGTTTGACATTTATTTTATTTTTCTACATATATATTATTTTTCCATCACATTTTTAGTATCATTTAGTATCGTTGTAGCCTCTTCTGTTTCCAGAATCGGTGATGGGATTTTTTGGGAGTTTCATTTCAAGCAAAGTGGCACAGGCCGCTGATGCAACAAAGCAAGCTGCACAGGCTGCGGGAATCAAAGACAAAGTCACAGAAGCCACAGATATGACCTCAAGTGCTGAGGCTGATAGGGCCAAAGAGCCACCTGTCCCAGAGGAGAGTGTTAGTGCTGAAAAGGTCGCTAAGCATGATGCGCTTGCTTCCCACGCAGAGCAGAAGTCTGGTCAGGGCCGTTCCGAGACCAAAGAGGCGGTTGGTATATCGACCCCATGCGAAAAGGACGATGCGAGTGAGCCCAAGGGCGCTCCGTCATCGTCGCAGGCGGAGAAAGCAGATGAGTTGAAAAATGAAAGTGAAGCGGAGAAAGGTTAGCTGTCTGGCTTTATCCCTTTCCTTGGCTCTTTTATGGAGTAGACAGGCCTTCTTGGTTAATTGAATATTATTTCATGTCAATCCATTTGCAAAACTGTCAGATCCTGGCAGTTGATTAGCCAAAGCCAGTCAGAGCTTTATAGCAGATTTTAAAGAATTTTTCTTGCCAGTTCAAGTGAAATCTCTCATCCCTCATAACTGCGCTCCTTAAGTGAACGAAACTGAATATTCCTTTCAGTCGTTACACCATTTTCAGAGTCACAGGATAAACTCTCCATTTCAGAGCAACCACGAAGAGGGTTTTTTAGCAATTTCATGAGTGCCACAAAAGCCTCTTTGACTAGGGCTGCCACTGTAGTGAAGGAAGGGTCAACCAAAGCCACCACTGACCCAGCTCCTGAAGGGGACATGTCCAAGGAAGAGGGCGACAAGGAGGTGGAGTCTTTTATGTGGATATGAGTCCTTATTTAAATGCTAGCATAGTAGAGTTCTCTCTCGCCACCTTGTAAAGCTCAGCTCACGATTGATTATAGCATATGAAGTGCTGCGAACTAGAAATTTATTACGCTCCCTCTGGCATATGGCTTATATCTATCTACACGATATGTATATAAAAATGTATATACGTTTGTTTTTTTTCTTCATATTTGTACATATATATTGCAACATCTCTTATGGAAAGCAGCAAATTAGAACCAAAATGTTGCTGATTGAGAGAGGAGTTTCTATATTATGTGCCTGTATGCAGCTAGAGAGGGTCCTCTTTTAACACCCTGCTTGTAGAATACATGGCTGATCTAATCTCATCTCAGAATATTGAAAAAAAAGCAATAGGCTAGACTTTTTCTTCTTTTCCTTTTAGATTTTTTTTTCTTCTCCTGTTTGCATTCTTAGGGTTCTTGGATTTGTCTATGATATCTCAGGAATATAGCAATGACTGCTCAGTGTTTTTCTTGTAGCATTGTAGTGTAATAGGAATAGCTAGAAAAGCAGACAAGCATCTGTTCTTGGTTTGACATTGAATGACTGTCAGAATGAATATAGAAAATAGGCGTAGAATAGAAAAATAGGCAAAGGTAGCCTAGGTGAGTCTGAATATATTAGTGCCAAATCTCTCCTTGGCTCTTGCAACTTAGAAGGCTGGTGGAAACAGCCACAGTCCAATCTCTTTGGATTTGTGTGATGACATTCACTTATGTTGAAATATCTTGATTTATGTACAGGTATATTTTAATTTACTGTACTTACATTAACATGAGTGCCAACACACTGAGAGTTACATTCACACACGCTTGTACAGGCATACACTCTCATACGGTATTATTAAACATACATTTATAAGAACACAGATTTTATAATGTTTTTTTCTCTTTTTACTCAGACACTTCTTTTTTCTATCCCATTTCACACTTCTTTTACTCTTCCTCTTTTTTCTTTTCCTGATTTGCTTCGTCTCGATCTCGTTCTCTCTGTGTGTCTTTCTTAATTATCAGTATCAGTATTCTTCTTCTCAGTAACATATATATAGATAAAATGTTGGCCATTCACAAAGACACAGCTCTTACTTCAGCAGCGGCAAAGAGCAAGGGACCCTCTGGGCGGCCAGAAGGGGATCTTGAAGACAAGGGGAGCTGAAGGCATAACTTACGGTGTTCCTGATGAGAACCTTGTCAGGTCATGCCAGTAAGTGCAAGCAACCCACTCGCTGCACCAGACTGCCATACACATTATCACTTTCCCTTGCTGTCACACACACACACACACACACTAGATATCGCAAACATTGGTTTAGATGTTGAGCCAAGAGATTGTTGATAGAGTCTTTAAGGTCTTGTTCGACTACTCACAAACAGAAGTGGATGGTCATACAGCCTTGAGATTGTCAGTTTCTGGGATTAACAAGCAGGTAACCACAAGATCAACTGCAAGCACACCACGCCAGTCCATAAACTCAGCAATGCTACTCAGATTATGATCACATCGTATGAACCAGTGCTTTAAGAACACTATGCCTTACACTTGACACTATGCTGTATTAAAAACAGCAGCCTTATACACCTGTTTTCCCTTCTCTTTCTATTCCTCCTCTTTCTGTGTTGGTAGCACAGGCTTTACATATGAGAAATGCCTCAATCTTTGGTATTGGGTAATCTGTTCGTTTTTTTTGGCACTCCCTCCAAGCGAGACTAGTCATAGGAAGGTAGTAGAGCAGTGTCACTGTAGTCAAGAAGTTCTAGTTGACCATACGAACAAGTCCTAAATTTTGATTTTGATTTGTGCTCTGATGTGTAGGCTAGGGTGTTTATAGAATACACAGTAAGGTGATGTTATTATTGTTCCTCTATGGCTACATCCGAGACACTTTAATCCTAATAAGAGTGTGTCAGTGTGTTACAGAATATGTTCTTTCTCCATCTTCTATTTATTGTGTATTAAAAGATGCGATGATTAATCTTGCCTTACTAATTAAATGTGTCTTGGGAGCAGCTATTGATAGCAAGCTGGTAGCCAGGTTAGATGATTGTTATTGCACAGACGACTGGGTAGGGCGCTATGGGTCGCGTAATTAACTGCGTTATCTGTTTCTTGTCCTCGGTACTCTAAATATCTATACTCGGTAGCTATATAATTTTACATCCTACTTGTTTCAAAGCAGACAAGCTATATATACATATATTTGATAACATCATATGGTATTTCATTTTCAATTGTACTGAGCACGTGAAGTATATGTAGGTCAGTACATTTGTGTCACTGTGCCTTTTGATGGAAGATTTGTATTGTCTTCCTTATTTTTGGATTTTGTTGTTTTATTGTGGTGTATCCTTACACTTTAGAGTATTACTTTAATAATGTCCAATTGTTACCCACATACTCTTTCAGGTAACTATGATAAGCAATATATATCCTTTCGCAAACATGGTAAGAGATAGCACTCCAGTTTCTACCAGAAATATGCAGGCACTTTGTTGATATGTTCTGTTAAAGAAAGAAAGAAAGAAAAAAAAAGGAATGAAAAAAACTAGGCCTCCTCAGAGGACAGTCCAGGTATTCGCACAGATGACCTAGCCCCACCCACCCATTACCCCCCCCCCCCCCATCCCTCTCTCTCAGTCTGCCTACCCTCTCTTCCATATACTGAAAGATTCTCCCCCCCCTCCCCCACCCCACCCCCAAAAGCAGGGTGACGGCTTGTTAGCAAAATCCCATCGTAATGAAGATGTGAACCTGGTGCAGAAACTTTGACTGTTCCTTGATTAGCTGGTACTAATTGGTGCTTCATGTAGACTTGTCTCTTATATCTGTCACTTAAGATACACTTTACTTTGATTATTATGTTTAACTGGAACAGACAGCTGCCAATGGGAGCTGTCTGTATAATGTTCATATTGAATTCTTCTTATTTTTTTTTTTTATATATGTATAGTATATATTTTTGCCTCTATTCTCGTTATATCTCTCTATATATTCAAGTACAGGTATCATTATGATGTCTTCTAAGTATAGATACACTTTTTTTTTTACGTAACCCCAATTATAAATAAACAAAAAACAAAGGCTACAGTTCTGCAGTCGCACAGTGCAAATTGAAAATTATTGAATGTGTCTGCCTAGATTTTTATTTTTTCACATAAGTTTAAGACTTTTTGCTGTTTTATATTTACTGTTTCCAGATATTTTTTACATCTATGATTGTTTCGGATAATGAGTGTTGTACGATGTATAATTAATTTCCCTCAGACTATGAACTCTTTAATAAAGGATGTTTTTTTTTTCTTCTTCTTTTTTGCAAGAGGGCAGCGTGAGCTTTACTTTCAAGGGCCTTTTGAGTGTTCTTTTGGTGTTTTCATTTTTCTCGATGTACGTCAATCATGTGTCAGTTTTGACCGCAGTTCCCTCTTCTCTCTACCCTTTGCCTTTTTTTTTTTTTTTATCTCTCCGTCTCTTTCTTTCTTTCTATTTCTCCTGCTATTTGCTGACCCAAGTCCTTCTCGTCCCTCTTACAATCCAACTCTGTCTAAAGACCAAAAAATTACACACCTGTTCAAACCTCCTTTTTTCCTCTGGAGATCCTTCTCAGACATCAGATATGAGGGAAATGCAAGTTCTCCAGTCATCTATACCTATTTGATGCGTATTTTAGCTGAACAGTCATTTCATTTATGATTTTGGTACTCTTTTCTTACAAGTCTTGTTCTTACTGTCTTCTATCCCTCTTAACATACTACATGATAATATCATTTATTACTCAGTATTTCTATACTCAGAAACCATTTTTACTTTTTATCACTGATTATTGACACCTATACTTCCAGACCTTTTGCTCAAATTCATTTATTAACAACTACCTCTATACCTCCTGTATCCCATTTGTTTACTCTGTCAAATGAATACCAAATCATATTATATCCAATATCTAATTTTCTCATCAGTTTCCCTTCCAATGCATATCGATCTTAATAGATTTTTTTTCCTGTTTTTCCTCTGTCTCCCTTTGATATGTGGGCCTATTGTACACTCGACGCAAAGTCCTTTTTTTGCCACACTGTGTAGAACAAGTCATACTCCAGTCATGAACATATGTCTTCCTGGATTCATGTTGGGACCTTTTCTATTTTTCAACACAACTCTCCAGCTGTTACCAAGAACAGTCTCTTGCCACACACAGGCTAGAAGGAAAAGGTTTAGCCTCTTACATTCATTTGGATCTTTGCTTCTTGGCCGCTCTTTGATTTTGTGGTTTTCGACATCATCTTGCACCCCTATATATTATCATCATCATTATCATAGTTTGGAACGTATATTTTAAAAAATTCATTACTGCTCTTAGATCTTTAGAAAAGATAATTATGTCTGAAGCGCATTTTATTCGTGAGTTTCTACTTTGCTTTGCCAAATTCACATTATAATTCTATTTCAAAGAAAAATATATACACAGGTTCATTTCCATATAGTCCTTCCATATCCACATTTAACCAGATTACCAGATTCAGGTCAGAGCTCGATCTTATCCTGCTCATCATCAGAGGTAAAAAAGAACAACATACACTGTGTTACGCTGATTCATCGACATTACCCTTGTGTTATTGTTTATTGAATATTTATACCATACAGTGTGACGTAGGCAGTAACATTGTACACAGTTTATACTTGCAACTTGGAAAAGAGTGATAACTCTTGAGCTGCAAAGGGGACATTTCCTGATGTAAATATATCTTTCTCCAACTTTCCTAATTTTAGATTAGAAAGTAGTTCCTCCTTAGTTTTCTTCCCTGTAGTATGCCATCCCATATTGAATATTGAAGATTTTGTCACTAATGCAGAAATGGAATTCAGTCTTCTTAGTTACATTTAACATTTTGTTTTACTTTGATTTTTGCATTCATATTTCTCATTCCAGTGTCAATAAACCAGTCTTTAATCATATTCAGACCACATTAAGATGATACAGATCTCCAACATTAAGTATGGATTCTATCTCTCGCTCTCTCCATTAATTTAAAAGTCACCAGTAAGCCCCACATCACAGGAAACATCAGATTCCTCTCTTGTAGGTACTTCTCTTCTACATGACATTCGAGTCTAAAAGTAGCACTGTGTTCTCTCCTCATTTGCATTTTTAATGAATGAGTTGACACAATCACACAATGTAATATGTTTTTTGACAGACTATTGAGAGAGGGAAGTTAACCCCCTTGGCCCATGTACTACACTGATCTGTAAGTTATTCATTAGTGCAAATTTGGAAGTGCTTAGATCTCTCGTTTTTCATTTATAGTGCTTTTACTTGGAAGATTTCTGTTAAAGGACTGATGTTTATTTCTATTCATTTATTCCTTGTTCATTATATTTTTGGCAAGTAGTGTTATGGATTTTTTTTCTTTCTTTTTTTAATACTGCGTGAAGTTGACTTATAGATGTCAGCTTTTTGCACGTATGGGTGTCCCAGTTTCTGTTCTCTGTTTCATTGCGATTGTCTTCTTTATCACGGTACTCTCTCTATTTATCCTTCACACTCTTGGATACCAAAAAGAAAGTATATAATCCGTTTTCTATGGATTATCCCATGCTAACAAGAGTTTCCGATCCCCAAGTTACACACAGTCCAAGATTAGGGCAACACCTTAATAAACTAAAGGCTAAGAATAAAGTTTGAATATTGGACCCTTGCAGTTGGTGTGACAAATGTGATTTGTCCACTTCATAATCTTTCTTAAAAGTACATTCTTGTTCAACTCCCTGTCTCTACCACACTAATACTCTCATTAAGAACCCAGAGATTACTGTATGTATATTGCTTTTGGTAAAGTCATTGAAATCTAGGTTTATTAGAGGCTGCATAGCAATATGCAATTTTTCTTTTCCAGTTGAACTCTATAATCCATTGAAGATTTTACCGTTAAAAGATTGTTATGGCATTTATTATTATTCTCCTTATTATTATTGTAGTTATTATTATTATTTTTATCATTATTATTGATGTTGCATTATTATTATTGTTATTGTTGATGTTATTGATATTTTTATTCTTCCATTATTGCGAGTATATTATCCATGATTATTATTATGATTATTATTCATGATTATTACAATATTACCATTATTATTATGTTATATTAATACTTCCATCATTATTTTTTATTATTTTTATTGTTGTCGTAAGCATATTTTTATTATCATTATGATCATTATTGTTATTATTGTAATAATAATGATTGATATTATCTTTTTTTTTTTCTTTTTATCACTCCTGTAATGTGCTCGTTGGCATCACAATTCATAAGGAACCAAAATTTCCTGGCATTTCAGTGCCCTAGTATATATACTATTTTATAATTGGTGTGGTTTTAAAATATATATATATATATATATATATATATATATATATATATATATATATATATATATATAAGTATGTATATATATTTGATATAAAATGCTTGACTTCTTAAATGTTTTTGTCCCCCAAGGTGTCTTTCCCCTAGCCAGACTTGTAGAAGACAAAAAGTCCCTTTATATCTTTGTGTTACTAAGATATCCCCTTCTTTTTCTTTTTCTTTTTCTTTTTAGTGTCTTCTCCACCATCTAGTTTTTGTTGTTTTTTTTATTATTCTTTGTAGTCAGTGTTGTGTGACTCAATCTCAGTGTGTTTCCTAGATCTTATGACTTAGGCCAGTGTGTCCTTTTGCCCTGTCCCCTCCGCCCTCTTCTGGCCGAGATTCTGCCAGAGAACCTTAATTAATAACTAGCTTTGTTTGGACTCGCTTGAATCGTGCTCTGTGTATGTACGTGATGCGTTTCCCTCTAAGGAATACAGGTCCCCTGAGAGACACTGCTTCACTGGCCGGTCCCCTTGCCCAGTATCTTCAGTCTATGCCCTTAGGGCCCCTTTTTACTTTTTCTTCTCTTGTTTCCCTTACTGCTCTCCCTCCACAGTCCTTCACTCACCCTGTGTCAGAGTAGAGAGTAGATATAGTAGTTCTGACTGTTCTCATACCTTTTACTGATCCCAGCTTTAGATGGCAGCAATATCTACATGTTAGCTACTGACACTTAGGAGTCAGGTTTTGCTGTGGATATTTCGCTTTGGTGTATTATTATCCGTCCGTTTATCCAGTATCTTGGAAATTCCTTGCTCTTTTCGTCTCTCTGTCCATCCCTTTTTCGTTTTCCTTTTCTTTTTCTCCTATTTTTTCTTCCTTTCTCCCTTTGCTGCTATTGTTTCAAAACACCGCTCTCACTTCCGTCTCCCATTCCGTCAGCACTGGCTGTGTAGCAGCCACCACATTTCTCCATCACAGCCTCCACTGTCTTACTTATATAGAGTAGGCTCTCTCCTCTCCAATCCTGCTAGTTGAAATCATGATTCACCTTCCTTAGCATTCACTGTAGTATCTCTCTCTCTTTTTCTCTCTTTCTCTTTTTCTTTCTTTCTTTCTTTCCGTCTTTCCTTCTCGCTTCCTTTCTCTCTTTCTCTCACTCTCCATCTCTCTCTCTCTCTCCATCTCTCTCTCTCTCTCTCTCTCTCTCTCTCTCTCTCTCTCTCTCTCTCTCTCTCTCTCTCTCTCTCTCTCTCTCTCTCAGTGCACCACTTTTGTACTCATCCTCATTCATAGATAAGCCTCTGGAGTCTCATTCCTTGTGAATTTTCTTACAAGGCATTACAACGCCTCGGACCTCCCTCCACCCTGCCTACTTTGCTCCTCAAAAGCTTCTGAGTGTAACTAGACAAGAGGATATGTCTCTCTCTCTCCTCTCTCTCTCTCTCTCTCTATTCCTTTGTAGCGTTGCTTAGTATCTATCTGATCGCACAAAAAACACTTAAACTCCTTTATGTGTTGTGGATCTAAATTTCAGACTGAAACTTTAGAGAGTTCCTTAAGTGTTTTTAAAAGCCATTGCACTTGTAGGACTTAAACCTTCCCTTCTGCCAGAGCAGGGAATTGTTATTGTTGATTTTCTGATAGTAAAATGCTAATGACTTATTGTATAAGTAGTTTATTAGGCCCTTCCCCCATTCAAAAAGAGACACCTTTTTTCATTCAAAAGAGGAAGTATCAAACCAGTTAAAAAAAAGTTCATGGCAAGTGTGGGGACAATAAAGGTGAATACATACCTGTCTCACACACATCAGGGGTTTCTATTGTTCACTCTCCCCTCTATAGAAACCCTTGGTATTCTTCCAGATATTTTAATGTAAATATTTTTATCTTTACCTGAAGGGAGGTACAAATTGGCTGTTTAACATATGCCAGAAATGAGCTCTGTGAGAGGAAAGTACCTTTCATTTCATAGTCAGATGAGGCAGATAGAGTGATAGGAATAATTAAGATTTCCACTTTTAATTTAAATAGATGTAGCTGTGAAATATTATCGAAGATACATGCATACGTTTTTATTACATAACTATGGTGTCTATGTAGGTTGTACATCTAGGGCTTTTCCATATTGCATACAGACATATGAAAACACACACACATATTCACTCACTCTCAGAGTACAATATTGCCAATGGAATGTCAGTAGAGAGATTGTTTTTGAAGTGTTTTCTTTTTCTTTTTGTTAGATGCATTTTTGTCTCATCTCAGTATTTTATACCTGAGTATTATTTAGTTGAAATGGAGTTTGTTATATTTTTTGTAGGCATACATATGCTTTTTTTCTCTCTGTACATACCAAAGGGATTAGCTTTGACTTGAGACAACACCCTCACCCAATAACAATCAGTACTGGAAATATATCCTAGTCTTGTTGTCTCTCTTGGAACTAGTTTCTTCTGTGTTTGCTGGCAGCTCATTCTCCTTATCATATTGTCAGCAGCTCATTCATTGGTCAAAGGTATCCTCCTTCTTGTTAGTATATCCAGGATCTTTCATTAAACATCTATCATCATTACCAGAGTGTATCTCTTATCTTTTGTCATTTTGTGGTTCTTCAGTCATTCTAAATTATATCTCTTTTGCCCTCAACTTCCTTCCTTTATTCACAAGCCTTATTCTTCTTTTAGATCTCTTTTGTCCTCTGCCATTGTACTACTCTTCTCTTCTTTAAATGTTACCTTCAGTATCTTTTAAAATTGATCTTTCACACTGTGACTTTCTGTCTATCATGAGCGTGTCTTAACTCTTGTGTCCTTCTGTGTCTTCTGTGGGTATATATTGCCATCATCTTCATTGGTCTTTCTTGTTCTTCCAAACAGATGTAAATTTACAACATCACCTTCCACATTAATGGCTTCTCCTTTGTGATTTCATTGCTCAGTTGAAGTCAGTGTTTAGTATCCTTCATTTATTACAACCACACATCCTTACTCAATGATACACTTACTCCCTAACCATCTCTCTCATTCTGAAGTTCTCCCATTTATTCTATTTTCTGCAATCATTCTTTTCAGTCAAGCCTCTTCTGCATCTCATATTTTACTTTCATTTGGTTACTAATGTGTCTGGCAGCTGGTGTATATGTATTCTGTGATTTTTGTAAATCATCAAGTAGGAAAGTGTACAAAATATTACGACATCAATATTGTTTTGAAGTTATCGCTAACACTTTGGAAGTCCTTCCTGGTGGTGGCAGACATTCACACAAGTTCCCCTTCACTGGACCTTCTAGGGTAGATATCTTGTTACTACAGTCCTATTAGTGAATTAGATTGTTAGCAGAGACCACATTTATCAAATTTAACAAAATCTGCACAGATAGACACCAAAAGTTCAGTATCCCCCTTAAAAACCATTTAGTGTTAGACAAAAAAAACAAGAAACAGCAGTGTTAATGGGAACTTCTTCCCTATCAGAGGCTCCCTAACTCCAACCAAGACTTGAGTGGTGGAGAGTCCAGCAAGTCCTAGAAGTGGACACACATCATCTGTTGTCTCACAATGATGATATCCAAAGTTGATGCTTGGTCATTTAATGTTGGAATTCCCACTTTTTAATGCATTACTGGCAATGCGGCCAACTGTTGTTCCTTAAGGGTAGTTGTAATATGTGTCACATTTCTCCGAGTGTAATTGTGAGCTGAAGCCAAAGGCAGTCAACCCCATCCTCAGGCATAGTCCACGGTGTCCTTGTGGTAAGCAGCATTTCCTTAATATTCTCTTCTTTACATTGATGGCTCCTTTTAACCCTCTCAGTTGTCCCTTGTAGCTCGCTAAATATGCTGTACATTATCCTTATAGAGCTCTTTGAGACCCCATATAGCTCATTCAGTAGGCTTTTGATTATTATGAACCCCCGTAGTTATAAAATGTTCTTTTACTCAATCATTTCTGGCAAATAGAGACATTGTAATGATGCAGGAATGCTATTGT